>LVTN01000651.1:2033-14089 GCA_001649415.1 Musa itinerans | reverse complement strand
CATATATATATATACATATATATTTATACATATATATATACATATATATATATACATACATATATATATATATACATATATATACATACATATATATATATATATACATATATATATACATATATATATATATATATACATATATATATATATACATATATATATATATATAATCAAATAATAAGGGAGAGGGAGAAACCTTTTTTTCATCATGAGCTAAACAACGAGAAAATTGTGGTGACTTAGAAAAATAATGATTCAGGTTATTTGTTATCGTAATTTTACAATGGTTTCTCAAATGGAACAAATATGGATGTTGGATATGATTATGAAAAGTGCGTTAGATTGAGTTTGAAACTCCTGCCTATTTTATGATAGCTTTTCTTATTATCCATTTTATAAATGGTACAAAACACTTGTGAATATTGTGTGAGTGGATTATCGTTGGCTAAAATATTTTGTTAGGAAGTAATTACTAGTAGTAGTATATAGATATAAATGGATGATTTTTGGCTAAAATATTGTGTGTTGATGATCTTGCAGCAATGGAACATTCTTGATTCCATTAGCTCATGAATTATAGTTAGTGTTGTTATCTTAGTCACTATAAAATTTCAGCCTATACTAATGTCATTTTGATTGGTGCAGCCCAAAAGGTTTATTTTATATGATTAGCTTGCAAATTTAAGCATAGATGTCATCAATAATTAGAATCTCAATCAAGTAGGAATATAACGAGGCTTGGATTTATCTTAATTCGGGGAAAAGAAACCATGCTTGCTCTCAAGAAATTGGTATAACTCTGTGATAAAAGGTCAGCACAAAATTATTGAGAAATTTGATTAAAGAACGTTACAATTTCAAGAAGAAATTGAAGAAATGAGGTTGAAGAAGAAATGGAGAAATAAGATGGAAACGGGGAAGAAAAGGGTGGGCGGAGTGCGGGTAAGGCTGCATGCTTACTTACTGTTCGGCATTGTTCAGTGTGGGTTACGATTCGATAGTAAGCCGGAGAAGAACCCCAATCGAGTGATTTGATTGGGCAATGGTTTCCCTCCCTCCTCTTCGAAGCCCTTTTCTTGAACCCATTCGCTTTTGGATCCATTTCCTCCTCCAACCTCTTCGAACCTCACTTGTATTTTTAAAATCACTTGATGCCATAACAACTGACAGTTTTAGCCCCCTCGTTTAGATATTTCTTATTGTCACTTGATAAAAGAACCTCACTTGTATTTTTAAAATCACTTGATAAAATATATTACTAATGGCAGTTTTCTCATTGTTAGCATTGGCAAAAGAGTGATGTTATGCTTTTGTTATGCACAACTCTGTCATTCTAAGTCTATCTGGCATTAGAAGCAGTTGCTTTATGCATTCATGTTCTTAATGATCCAAAGTTGCTTTATGCATTCATGCACAACCATGTATCAGCAGCAGCAGTGGGCTGTCCTCAAGGTTAAGCAGCAAATACTGATACTAAATGATTCCAAATGATAAGACCCTAAGGTCTTATCCTAGAAGAAAGGGAAGAAATGGGAATGCTCTAATACTAAATAATAAGATCCTAAGATCTTATCGTAAGAGAAATGAAAAAAAATAGAAAAAAAAATGATAATGATCAAGGAGTATTGATCCCCTCGCACTCGGGGTCTTCCGAACACGTTTTGTCCTTTACTCATTTCCTTAAATATCCGTCGATCATTTCTTTTCGTCCTTCGAGATGTTCTCTACGACGCTGATTGGTTTTCCTCTTCACAGATGTCATCGATCCGTGGCAACCGAAAAGAGTGAAGTGGATGGCAACGATGTGGGACCGTCATGTTTGAAGCGTCGCTCCATAATTTCTCAAACTGCCAAAATTTACATTGCAATTGCACTTTACATTTACTGCCCAAATTTTACAAATAATTTAAAGGAAAATATAACGCTGAAGGCATATGTTTTTTTAAAAAATATTTTTAGACAAAAAACGTTTGAGTTGAAGACACAAAAATGAAACATATGTTCCACCAACCTAACTTCAAAAAATACAAAATAAGAATTTCATATATTAATTTTTTATACATGTACAAATTATTTGGAAATTTAATTATTTTTAATCTTTCACGCACATTGTGACACCAATTTCCATAAACCATTATTAATATTATTGAAAAAAATACTTAAAAAACTATTTTAGATATAAAATTTCCTTATTTTTAGATTAAAATAACTTAAAATTACCTTTAGTTCTAAACTATTTTATTAACACGCCTTTATATGAAATTTACATAATTTAATACTCGTGTTTAATTTTTTATATTTTTAGTTTTTGTGTCCAAATATATATATATATATATATATATATATATATATATATATATATATATATATATATATATATATATATATATATATATATATATATATATATATATATATATATATATATATATATATATATATATATATATATATATATATATATATATATATATATATATATATATATATATATATATATATATATATATATATATATCACTAAAACAGAACACTGTAAAATAAGTCTTAAACAAAGGTTGATCGAAATATCGCGAAATAACAAAAACTAAGAAGCAAAAAATATGAAAAATAAATCATGCCTAAAACTAGAAAAACAGCATGGAAGCTTTGGGCCAGAATTGCGACAGATCTAATAAACAGCGCGCAAGCGTGGCTAAATGTTGGAAATTGATCATATAAATAAGTACGCATATGATCAATTTATACGTAACAATGCCTACTGATAAATGCCTATGCATCATCTCCTATCATCACCAATTTAGTCATCAATATCATTTGCCTAAACTGATCTATATTCTTATCGTGGCTTTGGAAATCGGATGCCCTCAAAAATATCAGTACCTTTATCGACAACATTACGTCATGTACACATAACAACAAATATAAAAGAATAACACCAACGTAATAAATGTTTACCTCAAAATCGTAGATAATAAGCAACAAAAGTAACTTGAAAAAGTAGACCATGCATAGAAAACAGTCATGAAATAAGGGATATAGAATAATCTAAAACTTCATCAAAATTTGAAAATAGTAAATATAATATCTAAAATGTTAGAATAATCTAAAACTTAAGTTTTCCTGAAATCCAAAAATATGAATTAACAACAGTATTCACAGGCCTTGATGATGCAATGCTTGTTGTTGGAAACATGTATGTCATCAAAGACCTCCAAGGAACAAGACTTCTACAATTGCAAGGTCTAGTTGAGTCCATATATGCACTCATTCTATGATTCAAACTTGGTCACGTAGACCGAAAAGGAGCAACTTTACAGTGACACCAAACCTCACCCTCTAAGTAAGTAAAAAAAAAAAATCCAAATAAAAATTAAATGAGAACTGCATGACTTTAAATTACCCTACTAGCAATGTGATAAATGGCTTCCAATCAAATATCCTAACAAAAATTGTTGTTTTTCTTTCATATGCTGAGCCAAAGGCGAAAGGAATTCTGGACCTATCACTAAAGGACGCTTAGTAACAAAAGAATCATGTTAAAGTCCAAATTAATTTACAATATGAACAATGGTGTTCACCAAACAACTGCAAAGAATCCCTTGAACAAAAAGAAAGCTAAGAAACCAGTAGAAGGAGCATGAGGACCATGATTCAGCATTAAGCATGAACAATGATTGTGCAACGTAGAGACTTTTGCAAACTATTCAAGAACAACTTTACAGTTCCTATCAGACAAAAATCATAACATCAATTCCAATGTGGAAGCAAATGTTTGTCAGACACCAGGCATCTAGCAACAGAATACAGACGACACTAATTGAGATGAATCTAAATGGTTTGGCGAAAACTAATAAAAATAAATGATGACACACCATATTTTCACAATCAAAAAATCCTTTATGGTTTGGACACTAACTATAAATAATAATCTGTAACACAAGGAAACTAACAATCGACCAAGAGACATGTCAAAAGTAAAGCGACCTGAAGACTGATTAAACTACAGCAGATGAAATCTGTGGAATGCAAATCACAACAGAAAAAAATCAAGGTGACAAATACAAAGAAACAAATTGGGGCTAGGCCTTGACTCAGGTTTCAGAGCAATGAACATCCATATACTACAAATAAATTCTTTATCGAACAAGGGACTAGAGTTCCTTGCATCTCTTTCTACATAAACTATAAGTAAGAATCTGAAACATGATAACACAAGAAAATTAACAATCAACCAAGAAACATGTCAAAAGTAAAGAGACCTGAAGACTGACCAAACTACAGCATATGAAGTCTGTGAAATGCAAAATAGTGAAATACCACAGCAAAAATTCAAGGTGACAATCAGAAAGAAACAAATCGGGGCTAGGCTTTGATTAGAGTTTTGAGAGCGACAAACACCCATGCACTACAAATCAATTATATATCGAATCAGGGATCAGGGTTCCTTACAGCGCCCTTAACATCAGAATTATCAATCAACCAAGAAACATGTCAATGTACAGAGACCTGAACATTGATTAAACGACAACATATAAAGTAAGTCTGTGAAAGTGCTAAAAGATCATAACAGAAACGACACTCTACTTAGGATTTCAGAATCAAGAACGAACACCCATGCACTATAAACTAGCTCTCCAAATTAGGGTTCCTTATAGCTCGGAATTTCTTCCTAAACCCAAAAAATATATGAGGTCGATTACCAACCATAAACAAGAACATGAAAACACCAGGAATCTAGTGATCGATCTAAAAATACATCAAAGTATGGAGACTTGCAGGGTGATGGAACTATAGCATACAAAATTTGTGAGGATGCTGAAGGATCATCACAATCCAAGGTGGTTTGTAACTATTAGATGAAAGAACTATGGAAAGGGTTGTCCATCTATCATAATGCTTATCTCAATCAAGACATAATCAATCAAGATTAAACCAAAATAGGGCATCGGGGTTAGGCTTGGAGAAAGATTCAAGATCTTGCATACCCCCAGAACGGTGAGGGATTCGTAATCCCAGCAGTCTTTGGCCCGAGGTCGACGATGTCGGCGTGGACTCGGACCCTGGATATGGTGATCCGACTGTGTGCCGAAGGATCATCACAATCCAAGGTGGTTTGTAACTATTAGATGAAAGAACTATGGAAAGGGTTGTCCATCTATCATAATGCTTATCTCAATCAAGACATAATCAATCAAGATTAAACCAAAATAGGGCATCGGGGTTAGGCTTGGAGAAAGATTCAAGATCTTGCATACCCCCAGAACGGTGAGGGATTCGTAATCCCAGCAGTCTTTGGCCCGAGGTCGACGATGTCGGCGTGGACTCGGACCCTGGATATGGTGATCCGACTGTCGCCCTCGCGGAACTCGATCTTAACTACAGGAACGGCGTTTCGGACATCGCCGACCGAGAGCGGAGGCCGCGAGCCTACCGGTTGCTCCAGGAGGAATACGAAAAGGATCGCGACAAGGAACCGGCGATCGGGGAAGTATCTCGTTCACGCTTCCTCATCGCCGTCTCCCTCGCTACGCCCGAATCTCTCTCTCTCTCCCCCACATCGCCGATCCCCTTCTTCCCTGCCGAATTCTTGAAGTCTCATCGCCTTCTTCCCCGCCCTCCGCTCATACCGAACCTGAAGTGTCTCCCTTTAGTATATATAAACGCACCCTCCTCGATCGCGATTGAGCTCTCTCCACCGTTGATATTGTTCCAAGAGCCGAGAAATAGAAAAGCTTTGACGGTCGAGAAGTTTCTGTGGTTTCTTGGTGGGGGAAACGCACGCTAACGCCGCGTCGGGGTCCCGCACGTCTCTTCCTCGTGGGACCTGACATCTGTCGCTTCGTGGGTTCCATGCGGTTTAGGCTAAGTGGGACCCGACGCCTATCCTTTCCTGGGTTGTCGCTTGATAGGCATGACTTGGTTTATCGAAGAATATTCGAATAAACGAATCAGAATATTAATTAATTTAGGATCTGATAAAGAAAATATAATATCCAGAGTCCCAGGGGCAAACATGGTATTCCGAAAGTTGGTAAGGATAGATATGTAAGAATAGACATTTTAATAATGTTTCCTTATGCTTGGATATTCATTATATTATATTATCAGGTTTTCAGAACCCCAATTAAACTTGTAAAGGTAGCCAAAACTTCATCACTTAGCCATCCAATCTCATCAACTTTCTCTGACCTCATCAACTTTCAAGAACACCTAACAAGTAGAGGGCTTGTGATGTTCCATACGCAGCTGCCAGCCTATGTCAGCTCTGACACACTTTGCTTGACAACAATAAAACCAATTACATTCCAACACGTAATGATGTTCTTGCTTAAACATGAAGGCAGTGTTGCAATTGAGCTTAGCAAAATAATCATGACAACTGTGATTAACATATGAGAAAATTTCTCTGTAGGTAATCCACAAGCATGGATAGTAACATGCTAGTTCCATGAGGTTCAGAATATATATATATATAGCCAATCGTCACCTCGATATTAGGTAAAACCTATGAAAAGATAAAAGGCTCAGGCAATCATACTTATGAGTCCAAAAATAACCGGAAACAATTATCAAACTATTATACTTATGAAATATTTATAAGAATATTTTTAAAAATCTAGGAATAGCTCATTACGAAGTACCTCCCTAACAAAATATTCATAAAAATATTTTTCAAATTTCAGGAGATAACTCGGGTCGATTATTAACTACTTTTCCCTTTAAAATTTATGGGACAGCTCGGATCGATTACGAACCGTCTCCCTTAAAGAATCTTTATAAGATATTTTTTCTCCTTAAAGTCAGTATAAAAATACACATTTAACTCTAGATAAGAGATAGACATCAGCATTGACTTAAATATCAAAGGGACTGACTTGGGAAGCTCCTCCCGACTCTAGTTTTTGTGCAAATAATGAGTCACGAGAAATCACACGTTATTTCATACAATTTCTTGCATACGGATCATGACCATGTTTTGCTAACGAAGATATTAATGATATTTTTTTCTAACATATTAAAAAAAATTTACACATGAAAAAAAAAAGATCAGCCTCTTTCTGAATTCTCAATTCCATGAAAATTATACTTAAGAAGTTTTGGCTCTTAGAATGGTGACCATTTAATAGATCTTTTGAGTACCAGTGAGATACCATAATGTATCTACCCTCTCTTTAAACTGCAAAACACCGATATCATTGTAAGGTAAAATGGATAAACTCTGCTTTGATCATCAGAAGATTGTACGCTCGACCGACATAGGAAGCTAAGAACCAATGGATCAGTAAATTCTTTCTTCAGATTCATATAATCTATGCCAAGGTAGAAGACACCATTCTAAGAGCCAAAACTTTGAAGGATACCTGTCATACTTCTAATGCAAAACAAAAGCATAGAAGTTACCAAGATCATTTATAACCAAGAAACTAGAGATTCGTCAAATAGTCAATAAAAGTTCTCATTGTTAGAATAAGCATACAAAATCCACAAAATTGTAAAAGTTACTAACAGAACAGGAATTCAATCACACACAACATTAAACTACTTTCTACTCTCTGAAAACTATTAATATCATTGGATTCTACCATGGACAATGACTGACCACCCTCTTCTTGGGCTAAGCATCAAACAATAAATCTTAGATGCAAAATCTGCATACAGTTTAAGGTCAGAAGTGCTGCTAATTCTACTTTTCACTTCAACAAATTCTTCGAAGCTAGGATGTTCCCCAACTCGTGTCCTCAGCTATTGTATCTTCTTACCATGATTAATATTTTTCCAAATAGCTTCTCCTAAAAGCAAGGCATATTTTCCGTGGATAATGTTTCGAAGTTTTCTCATGAATTAACTCACCTTTGTTCACATCCTGAGTACTAAATATAATCCTTCATCAGCTTTACCTGTCTCATTAATATTATCACTGCTAAGTATTATGCCTTTCTTTCAGAATTTACGTCCAAACTCTAGGATATAATATGCTTCCATTTGTTTACTGTTAGCATCGGTAAAGTACTAATTGATGTCTTGTGATGGAAGAACTTGCTCATAGGAAAAAAAAAAGAAGAAGAATAGCAACAAAAACATCATGTCAATTACGGAAATTTAATCATGAATGGAAAAGTTCATACATGATGTCATAAAAAGATTTAATTGCCGATGAGTGTGTATAATCAAAATGTAAGAGGGAATTATAATGCTTTGCCAAACTTTGCATCCTTTACACACTGATATTTTGAGAAGGATACATAGCTTACCATAATGTGTTGTTACATTACAGGCCTAAACACATCAAGTATAAGTAGTTCCTGATACTTCAAATGTGCAGTTCTCTCTCATTCCTTTTCCAAGATGCCATCGAAATTAATCTCAAAGTCTTGTGGTTCCTTCTTGACACAAGAATGTCATGGCAAAAGGCTTACAGAAGCCTCATCAACAATTTCCTGATTTTGCACTGTAGGAGTGTCGGAACAGCTCTCGGGCAGCATGTTGATGAATTTAACACACTTTTTATTCCTCATGTGCTCTATGGCAGGATATATAAGAAACCCGATGAGCATGACACTTCCACTTACGATAAATGTCCTCATCGAAGCCAAACACATAACAAGGACAAGCAAAAAGGTGGGAGGTATGCAAATAACCACCGCACCAAAGGTTTCTACGGGAATCCTATATGGCCTGTGGAGATCCGGCTTCTTTATTCTGAGTTTTATGAATGCAGCAAACTCAAGAAGCATCCCCAGGGAGTACAAGAAATTAAGAAACTCTATAATCTCCTGAAAGCTCATCCATGATAATATTATGACCCCAGTTGCAGAGCACATGATGCTAATGGTCGGAGTGCCATACTTTGATCTACAAAAGTATCAATTTACGGTTGAGATTGTCATGCTATCACCGAATGTGTGCAAACTAAAAGCCACAAGTAATCATCACAACAATGAAAATTTAAGTCTATCAAGTTTTAAATAGAACTTTTTTCCTCTGGAGAGTTTATTCCAACATTATAGTAGAACCTTGTTGCTCTCAACCACAACCCAACGAATGTACTACACTAAAACTTAGAATTGGTTGAATGTCTTATCAACTAAGTTTAATCAAGAATTCAACTAAGTTTAATTAAGTTTGTAAAGTCTTATCTCTTATATTGAATACAAGTTTGGATGGCATTTCTCAATGATCCAAAGCTTATCTAAATCCTGTAGTTCCTCTATCCAAAGTCAGGTTTTGGCTCAGGAATCATATTACCAGTAAGGTTTTTGAGCCAATTGCAAGCAATAGTCATTAACAGTAAAAAGCTTTAGACATAGCAAGCAGATGGATGCTAACCTCTTTCCAAATATTGCCGGCAGCATCCCCATCTCGCTCATCCCGAGCAACTGGAAAGAATCGCTGCTCATCTCGGCCTCGAACAAGCCCATGTTGGACATAGCCGCGGCCGCCTGGATCCACCATCGGAGCCAGGCTCCCCCAATCACCATCCCAACCTGGGCAAAGTACCCGTCTGTCCACTCGTCGGACCTGGACACATCTAGGGCCCCCGTGCCGGCGAGCAACGGGATCAGGTACGAAGCCATCACGAGGACGACGGCCCCGAAGATCGCCCTGGGGAATGACCGGCTCGGGTCCTCGACCTCGCCGGCGAGGGTGCTTGCCTTGTCCCAGTAGTTGAGGTTCCAGAACATGCTGTTGAAGTATCCCCTAAAATTGGCTCTTTGGAGATTTACGGCGAGCCAGCGGCGGGGGCGGATGCGAGGGATGGCGAGCAGTGACATGACGACAAAGGGGGAGAGGGAGAAAGCGGTGAGGGCGACGGCGGAGAGGCCGACGATGTTGAGGCCACGGTAGTTGAGGAAGGTGAGGGCGGCGGTGAGGACGAGGAGGGCCAGGGTACGGACGGCAGGGTGATCGAAGAGGGGGAGGGACTGGCGGAGGTAGTCGAGGAAGAGGACGGGGTAAAGAGCGTTGTCCATGGTGCCGCTGACCCACTTCCAGAATCCCTCCTGGAATCCCCAAAAGGAGCCGAAGGCGGAGGAGATCCAGAGCACGTAGCCGCCGTTCTCCGGGAAGCTGGCGGCGAGCTCGGCGGTGACGAGGGCCTCGGGTAGGCTCCACAGAAGAGGGAAGACGAGGAAACCGAGCAGGGAAAGGAGGGGTCCGCCTCCGGCCGAGACGGAGTCTTCGACGCCGAAGGGGCCGCCGGAGACGTTGTAGAAGATGAGGGCGATCAGGGGGAGCACCGCGAGCTTCTTCAGCGGCGGTCGAGGAGGGATCGCGACGGAGGAAGGAGAGGAGGAACCATCCTCGGCGGCGGTGGCGGCGACCTCGCCCATCCGAGAGACGGACCTCCGATGAGCTATCTCAGTGGCTTTCTTATTTCTTCGATGTGAATTATTGAGGATGATTGGAAGAATGGGGAAGGGGAAGGGCGCGTTACGTTGACAAGTTGCAGGGTGTGTGCATCGCAATTACTTGTAGGTTGCGGAGGGGGATTGGATTCCGGGTGACAGTGTCAGATTCGGTAAGACTTTTATATTGTAGAAGGAAAATATTATTAAAAAAAATAAAAGTTGGATGAATTTTAAAAAATACATCTCGAAGTTTTGATAAATTCTTGGATGAATTTTAAAAAATACATCTCGAAGTTTTGATAAATTCTCGTAAAAAATGATGATTTTACGCTTTGATTATTTTCATCCTTGATCATCATGATTTTTTTTATAAACAATAGGTATAATAATTCTGTGCATTGACTAGAGACCTAGCTATATCAACTCGAACACGAGCGAAGAAAAAGGGATGCCAATAATCACGAACAAGAAAAGAGGGGGTGAAAAGTGATAAATGACGGTGGGACGAGAGTAGTGAGCGAAGGGTGAATGAGCCCATGAATAGAGGCATCCTACGCAATCGATAATTATTTAGAATGGAGAAGGGTGGAGGCGTGGTTAGACACACATGTAAACTTCGCGTGAAGATGTAGACAACCAAGGGCTCACATTCGGTTATGGATAAAATGATCTTTTTACAATGAAAATTTAGGCAACCAAGGTAAAGCGATGATGGATCCAACAAAATCTCGAGTAAAATAATCTTTTCATTTAAAAAAATATTTTTCATTGAAAGTTTTAAAAGCTAGGAGGCTATAGAAGAATTTCTCAAAGCTAAGTTTTTTTTTTCTAAGAATTCATCCATTTAAGTTAAAAATATAAATATATATATAAATATAAAAAATTATAGATATATAATATAACTTATGGGCAAATCTACAAATACTAAATATCACTTGAGGCTTAATTATAACTTTTAATTTATATTAATATTTTTCATATATGGTTGAAAATACTTGCATTGATATTTTGAATTAAGAGATATTTTGAGTGATTGATTGTATGGATTGTAATGAAAAGGAAAGGGCAAATTAGAGAAGGTATTTTGGAAGATATTTTTTTTCTATTTTCAAAGAGCATCCTTTATTTATTATCATTATAAATTTTTTTTGATAAAATAACTATTAAGTATATCACATCGATCTATACCATGAATATTGATTATAGGATATCAGACCTATTTGGTACATCAATACATAGAGTACAAATCTCCATATATAATATTTATAATTTTAGTTTAATATTTTTAATATGTTCTACAATATTTTTGATATATCCATCAAAATTTTATTTAAAACATTATAATTAAAATAAATAACTCAAAACTGAATAAAAATCATCTATATCATATTCTAAAATTTTTTCATAAGATTATAAGTATCTTTCCATGGTTACATCAAAAGTTAAATAAATAAATATTAATTTATTAATATACATAAATTATAAATATGTATTATAATTTATTTATTAATCAAAATAAAAATTAATAGTACTCATAGATTTTGTTGAAAAATATAGTTATGACAACTCAAAAATAAAATTTAATTAGCTCTACCTAACTATAGAGTAAGATATGTTTTTCATTGAAATACGGTATAATGTTATTGGGTGACTATTTTGAAAATAAAAAAATAATAATAAATTTTAGTAATGTTAATATAT
>LVTN01000650.1:128790-163824 GCA_001649415.1 Musa itinerans | reverse complement strand
AGGGTTTGAAGTTTTACCGTAATCACCCTTGATGAGCCTTGAAATTCATTTTGAAGTATCAACAAGCTTACTTTGAGGTTGTCGCTACTGCAATTCTTGAGAAGATTGTCACATATACAGCTTGTTAAATGAAGAACAATGCCTTTGAGTCCTTCTTTCTATTCTCCCTCAGCCTGATTTTGTCATCTGGATCCGCATATCCATTCTCTATTAAGTCCCAAAGATCTTGAGACTTGAATAGAGTCTTCATCTTGATACTCCAAAATTCATAGCATTTGCCCGAGAAGATGGGAATAAGGGGTTGAGACATGGAATTGCCATTGAAAGCCATAATGCCTAGTTCAGATTGAAACTAGGCTCTGATACCACAAATGTTGGGGATGGAGGAGCAAGGAAAAAAATAGAATACTATTTTAGTATTAAAAACAAGAGGATTGACAAGAACACTTACAAGATATTCCCAAGTGCACATACTCTCTACATGCCTTGCTTCATGAACTACGGTTCTATTTATAGGACCTAGTGGTAACTATCCCATAACTATTAGATCATGAGATCATGATTGAGATAGTTATTGAAACCATTCTATAACTACTAGATCATGATTGAGGTAGTTATTGAAATCATCTTATAACTACTAGATCATGATTGAGGTGGTTATTGAAATCATCTTATAACTACTAGATCATGATTGAGGTGGTTATTGAAATCATCCTAGCTGCGGTGCATCTTGGAGGATGGCTTCTGCTGTGAGCGGTGCTTGTGAGGAGTCGCTCTGCTGCAGGGTTGGTTAGGGATCCGCTGTATTACAGTTCTAAGAAACGATTGCAGGAAGGGGAGAGGCAGCAGCTTGGTGCAGAATAGGCAAGCAGTCAGTCCGGGGGAGAGGAAGGAGTGGGAGTTCGAGTACACCGCCCACCTGACTGCTCGAGCTCTTCCAAAGGGTGCTGTGCAGGACACGATGGAGCTGCACTTGCCTCGGTGCAACTTTGCCAAAGGCCACGCTTGGGGTGCTGTTGCAGTGCAAATGGGGCCCAAAGAGGAATGTTGCACTGAGGAGAAGTGGAGAGGAGCCGTCGGTAGTGGAAGTGTTTGGCCGTAATCCTGCAGTTCTTGCCGCAGATCTGTGAGAAATTTGCAGTAGTGAGGCGAGTATTGAGGCTGCGGCTTCAGGGAGTCAGTGAGGAAGGTCAGCACCAAGTGTGTCAACCAGTTGACCCGCTGTTATGGTTGCTGCTCGACGAGACGGAGAAGGAGGTCGGATACACCGTCGCTAGGTCGCTCGAGTTCCCAAAAGAGGGAGAGTGAGAAGCAGTCGCCGAGCACCGTTTGGAAAAGAAGATAGTTGCCGAGAGTCGTTGCTGTTCGCTGAGTAGAAAAGAAGATCTTCATTTTCGGTGCAAGCGCAAGCACGGGATCAGATCGAGAGCAAATCAATCGTCAAAAGCGTCCACAGCAATGTGAGGAGGTGGTGATGCTGCTGCTTCAGCGACGGTTGTTGCTGCAAATCAACAAGTAAGCTGCATTGTCGTTGCTGCAGCAATAGTAATAGAAGTAGGTGAGATGAGGAAGTTGTGATGTGAAGATCAGCTTAGCTCTCGATTGCATACGAAGGAACTTGGCTGGAGCGTGGAGGTGGAATTCGGCGAAAGCATTCTGTTGTGGCACATTGCCACTGATCTCTGCTTTTACTCCGACGACACCAACCAGTCGACGAATACGTTTTCTTACCGAAGGATCAGCAAGCGTGCGTCCGACTACATGTTGTACCTTCTCGTCGTGCGGCCTTTCATGCTGACCGCTGGGATTGGACAGATCAGGTACGGGGACACCTGCGCGGAAGCCAAGAACTTCTTCTCGCGTGGTGTGGAGACGCCAGATCAGGAACAAGCTACGAGATGCTCTTTTGCGTGGAGACCAAAGTCCCACCTATGCAGGTGAAAGGGGACCGAAGCAAATCGGTGTTGTTCGATGCCTGTATGCTAGCAAAAGAGTTGCTGGACGTGGAGGAGCAAAGAAGATGGAAGGTAGCGAGGAGATGGAGACGTCGCATGGGTTCTTCCTCAGAAGGTAGGAAGAGAGAATTATAGCGATAAAAGTATACCTAAATGGTTGAATATAATGTCTTATTTATACACGTCGGAAAAGAGAATTTTCCTCCCTCAATTGTCTAACAACAAGAGTGAGTTTGTGTATCAGTACTAACTACTAGTTGATGCATATTTGTTACTCTAAATCATCCAGCTAGTTTGTGTATCAGATGAATAAAGATTTCACAGGTCGAGTTTAAGCTCCCATGATTACATATGTACTTATAGTACTATGTTAGCCTAATAATGATTAGCTTGTAAATGAGCACGACTAGTTAAACAGTAGCACCTGAAGGAAAGTTTTGTTTCCAAACACAAAAAAGAACTTTTCAAGTTATTTTAAAAGAATGTCAAGTGCAATTTTATTCGAAGAGTGAGTTTACCAGAAAATGGTTTTAATATTTAAAATCTGTGAGGTATAAAATTATGCGCTACTTTGTCTGGTTTTATACTTGCTTTTTCTAGTCTTCTGATCGCTACTATTACATCTTTGCTGAGATGTCTTCCCCAACTTATCTGTCGGGCATTTACTTGCCTTTTTCTTATTTGTTTGGAATGACAAAAATGTATCACTGTTATTTGCTGAATTTTCATCAAACTTCTGCTGAACTTACGACCGACGGAACTCTCATGGCCGTAAAACCGTGTTAAACTATGACTACATCTTTTAGTTCTTCCTTGTGGGATACATTTTTAAAACAACGATGATCTCAACAGAGACAAGTGGATTGTGGAATGAATTCTTTTTTTTTTTTCAAATAACTATCAATAAAGTGCTGGTTATCGGATGTTCACTTTATTATAAAGCACGCAATCTCGTATGTTCTGGGGCAAATCAGAGTCACGGAGTGAGAATATGGGTCCGTCTTAGTGCATTGCATTGACCATTATTACTCTTAATATATGGAACTTCAGAAGGGCCATGGCATCTCAATCAAAAGCTATTATCAGTTGATATTAGAATTTTGATAGACACACTGCATTTGGTTTAAATTAGCCACCTGCCTTGGAACCTCGACTATAGAGCTCATGAGCCGCCCAATTTTGATAGAATCACCGGGGTTTGATGCTTTTATTTTATTTTATTTATTTATTTAAGGTTTATTTCAAAAAGAGAAAAACTTAACTGCGACAAACATCTAGAAGGCTATGGGTGTGATCAACAAGACTAGAGATGGGTGTGATCCAAAATTGACTTAAAACTATTACTTTTCACGACATTTCTTTTTTTCCTTTTTTCAAGCATAGGATAATCGCAAGGGATTATGGCTTTCTCTAACCAAGCGCCGTTCTGCACGAGGATGGCTTGCAGAGTTCTAACGATCAAAATATTTGGTGATCATCGACCTTTTCAGATTCACATTCACGAGGAACTAAGACGAACGTGCCAATAACCCTGTGTTAATTGTCTGAGTTCATATATTATGATTTGGGTTTTCTTTAACTTGTCTATTTTCTAGCACCCCATGCTTGATGCAGCCAAACAACGACGACGGCAATTGCAGTCATCATTTGAAGCAATGGAGTAAAGAAAAAATTAAGTTAGAATTTCGTTCCTGATGTAATGAATAAAATTACACCAAAAATTACATAATCGGTAATAAAGATAGCCAGCCAATCCATGTTGATTTCAAAGTTTTTTATTCAATATTACTGAAGCTCATAGTGACAATAATAACGATTAACCACATATTTAGATCTTTTTTTTTTTTGGTCATAAAACACCACTCTGTTCTAGTAATGAAAATACAATTTAAAATCATAGTCTTGTCCCTAAAGAAACTATTACAGAAAAAAAAAAAAAAAACCTCCCAAAGAGCTGCATAACAAATTATGTAGCTTTAAATAAGACCTCAAATCGAACCAGAATTACAACTGATCAAAATGTCATAATCACCGGGGAAAATCATTATCATTACATTAATGAAAATGACAAGCAGAAGACATTCAATGGCCGCTACATGGAAATTAAGAGAGCTAAGCCCACAGATGTTGATGGAGACATGTATCATTCGTCTTCCACAAATGCTATGCATTTCTTTCGAGTTCCAGAGGTTTTCTTAAACAGAAGACTTTAGCCAATCAGGCTGTTCCGAATGTAGCCGATTAAGATTTGTGGTTACTCCCACAAGGCTTCTTCAGGCTTAGACTTGCCTTTCCTACGACCAAATTGTTTGGCATTCTTACTCACCAAAAGCTTCAAACCTACTTCCAGTGTGATCTCCTTAGGGTCTAAACGCTGCAATAATGATAAAGAACCAGTTGTAAAAGATCACTTAAAAGAAAAGGCCAGGGAAACAATAAAAAAGGGAGGGAATAAATATGCAGTTAAATCTAATTTTGAATGTTACAAAAATTAACAGAAACAATGATAAGAATATCGGTTATTACTAATATACCAAAACATTTGGGCATACACAACAACAAATCTTACAGTACTTGATAGTTTCTAAATTTGAACTGGCTAGGCAATGTGCTGCTGCTACAGGGGAAAAGAAACAAATATAAATCGTCTACAAAGTGGCATGCTCACAATGCCATCATGTGCTGAATGTGTATATATTCATAACCTGTGCCAACTGATGACCAGCAAAACCCTGTGACTACACATGATATGTCCATGGAATTGGTTGGTAAAATACAAGGCAAACATAAAATTTGTACCATCAGACTTATTGCACAAAATCACCTCTTAAGTACAAATGCAAACCACAATCAGTTCTCCATGAAACCAAATGTCTTTTGAGGTTTTTAGCTTATATAGAAAGAATAAAATTGAATTTGCTTCTCAGTTTGTCTTAACGGGAAGATGCCAGATCATTGCATGGGATCAAATCCCATCTTCACTATTTATCCTTTGCACAAATAAATGTCTTAATGGGCAGAAATAAGTGGGGCAATAACATGCATTAGAGGAAAGAACACTTCAATCTTTACTAGGATTTGATGAAATATAGTTCACAGACACAAATCTATTCATACAACACTACCTTGTTACAGGCATTATATATCTTACTAAGATGACCTTCCATCCACCCTTCATGGACCATACTAACAGTAAAAAACGAGCCTTTTAAGTCATCTCCATGCTTTCTAGACTACTAGAAGTTAAAGTGATTCATTTATGTTATAAGAAAATGACTTGGCAGACACATTGACTCCAGTGACCGACAACTCAGCTCCATGCGGCAGACATGCCGACTCTCGTGGCCGACACCTCGGCACCATGTGGCAGATACGACGAAACCACGTGACGACACATCAACTCCTGTGGCCGACACCATGGCACCACTTGGCCAACACGCCAACTCCAATGGCCGACACCTCGGCTCCTAATGGTAGACGAGATGACGCCACGTGGCTGAAATGCTGACTCCTGCAGCTAACACCTTGTTTGATCAGGGACGATCTCAACACCATTCAACAAGTTTGATCGATCCCTATCCAAGGACCCTTTGAAGACTTGAAGCCCTATTTGGCCAACCAAAGCCCAAGTCCCAGTAGCCCACTCACCTCAATCCAAGTCCTAATAGGAGTCGGATTAGGGCACCTCTCACTCAAATAGGGATAGCCACCAAGCAAGGGGGTTACAACGAGCTTACAAGGAAAGTACTAGCTATGCGTGCCCTACAAGGAAAGCCCTTAAATCCTAAGGACTTGGGGCAGCCCTCACCCTATAAGACAAGGAGACAAGGGGTGTGCTACCATCTAAAGGGAATAAGAAAGAAGTCTCCAATAAAAGTCCAACCGGCCATAGCTATTCCAACCTCAGAAGAGAGGAGAAGAGAGGAAATGAGAGAAGGGAGGAGTTTTGCGAGGTGCTGCCCATCCTTCCAATTGCAGCCTTCTTCCTCGAGTTCCAACAGCCAAAACCTTGCATCAAGGCTTCGTCTAGCTGCTATAAGAAGTCCCCAACACTTGTTGCTTGTTATCGAAACCTCAGGAGGAGGTTCCAACAGCAAGAGAGGAGACCGAAACCGGCAACGTTTTGCAAAGTGCTGAGAGCACTCAGGTGCTATCCAAAGACAACCTGTGCCCTACGCAACAGCAAGAGAGGAGACCGAAACCGGCAACCTGTGCCCTACGTGCCTATTAGTCACGTTACGCACTTCTAATTTCGTTGCTTTAAGTCTTGTAATCAAAACGTTTAGCTTTACAAACAATAGAGGTTATTTTCTTTCAGTTTTACGCTGTCTTTCTATGATAGTTCTCTCCTCCGCCAAAACTTCCATTCAAAAGGTGATATCCAGTCGACGGATCGTCGAACTCGAATGTCGTACGGTTCACTAGCTCCACGTAGCAAACACCACGACACCGCCTTGGCATCGTACAAACAAGTCCAACGCCTCGTAAAATAGAATTAGCTAACCGTGCCTGATCAGTGCCACATATTGAAGAGTTACGTACGGCGTGGGTTACTAGCAGTTACAATCGGGTTTAACACCCCCACAATCGCACAAGCCACGTAATGAATGGACATAACAACACCGAACGACCACTATAAAAGATGGGCTCCCAAGTACATCACAAGCCATTGAACATATACATCCAACCTATCTGACCTGTTGATTGAATTAAGCATTGGAGGGACATTATCGAGAGAACCCCGACGTAGTCTTTGTAGGATTTGGATGACTCTCAAAGGAGTTCACCTTGAGACCGGCTCGGAAAGGGAACCAAGTTTGATCTGAAGCAACTTCAGCTGGCGCTAGGAGGGCCAACTAGGATATCCCAAGGGAACCTTGTAGGGCCATCTTGGTTGAATCCTAAAGACTCGAGCCCGAATGGGCTAAGTTCGACAATGCCGAATGCCCCCTTATCGAACCCCCATAGTATCAATGATCCCCGATCAGCGACAACCAGCCCGAATCTACCTATCCAAATCTCTGACCCTAATCTCTTTCGATGACTTTTCCAAGACTCAGCCTTCAACTAGCCACTCCCACCCCAACAAATGGCACAACCAAGCCCCACAACAATGAACATTCCTACTTAAACCTTGCACACTCTAGTTCAACAAGTGTAGGTTTTAACAGGAATAGTCCAAACCATAGTTCCATACCTCAATTAGCCCAATTAACCCAACAAGCACCACCAGCTCCATTCACTCTACTATTCCCACTTCCTAGCTCCAATTTCACCACCACCCCTACCTAGAGCCTAGCAACATAATCATGCCCAACCAATCTTCCACTAGAAGTGTATTTGCCTTCACCGATTCGGGCTCCAAATCATTGGAGTCGGAAATTCAAAACAAATCGATCGTATAGTCAAAGATATCTTGGCCGAAGTTCGTGATCACCTCAACAAGTCTGACCCCTCGAAACACATCACACCATTCAACTACCAAATGACACTTTATGGTACCATAGACTTCCTCATGTGTCGAACTTTCCCCGTGACACTAAGGGGCATGGCACGGGAGTGGTTCGCTAAACTCCCTCCTAAGTTGATTTCATCCTTTAGTCAACAGGCGAGAGAATTCAAACTCAATTTTGTCAACTATAAACTCCTAAAAAGGACAACTAATTCTCTTTATGACATACGACAAGAAGAAAAAGAACAGTTGGAAAGCTACATAAGGAGATTTAATGAGGAAGTACATTTGGTCGCAGACCCAACTCCCTTTATCCTTATCAATGCATATATTAATGGCTTCCAATTCTCGAGATTTTTCTACAAAGTCATTGCACAACCTCCAACAATATCTAGATGACCTAAAGGTCATTCAGATCATCATTACAATCTTGTCGAACTATCAGAATCCACACGATTGCCACATGTGGGCCTGAGATCTCGCCACGTTGACCCAATCGCAGTGATTACAGAGCATGACCAGTTGTCAAATCATGCCCAAATCTGCTCGCCCGCTGAAGGAGGCATGTTATGCACACCACCATACATCGCCACGCCTGCTCCAGTCAGCCCATAGTGCGCCACCACGCTCGGTCCAATTGTTCCACCTTTGCCACTGCACCCGACCCATTGTGCGCCGCCACGCCCAGCCCAATTGGCTCATCGTGCTTTATAGTAATTGGCCTAGTTGGCCCACCGTGCACCTTTGCACCTGGCCTAGTCGACCCCACCAAGCGCTACTTCCCAACCTGATCTCACTACACTCCCCAGCTTGAGAAGTGAGGGAGCATGTGTTATAGGAAAATGATGTGGCAAACACAATGGAGCCACATGGCTGACATGCCGACTCCTGTGGCTAACACCTCAACTCCATGTGGCAGACATGATGACGCCACATGGTTGACATGTCAACTCTTGTGGTCGACACCTCAACTCCACGACGCCATGTGGTTGACACGCCGACTCCCGTGATCGACACGACAGCTTCACGTGACCGAACCACCAACTCTTGTGGCCGACACCCTAGCTCTACGTGGCAAACACCACGGCACCACCTTGGCATCATGCGAACAAATCCAACGCCCTATAAAATGGAATTAGCTAGCCGTGCCTGATCGGTGCCATGTGTTGAAGAGTTACGTACCCTTGGGTTCAGTGCAAGCTAATGGCGGTTACGACCAAGTTTAACGTCCCCACGATCGCATGAGCCATGTAATGAACAGACGCAACGGTTTTAAGCAACCACTATAAAAGGTCTCCCAAGTATGTCATAGACCACTGAACATATACATTCGACCTGTCCAACTTGTTGACTGACCCAAGCATCAGAGGGGTATTGTCGATAGTGCTCCAATGTAGTCTTTGTAGGATTCGAATAACTCTAAAAGGAGTTCACCTTGAGATCAACTCGGGAAGGGAACCAAGTTGGATCCAAAGTAGCTTCTAGCTCAGACAAGCAAAAACTGCTCTAACAGTTATGTATGCCTCGAAGCTTGACATTCAAATCACTGTATGCTTCAAGATAAAGCTAGCCATGATTGTAAATATTGTAAATTCATTAACAAGATACAAACCACAATATGATCCAACAAGCACTTACCAAGTGCTCACCTAGGTGCTCGGGCGAGCTAAGGCAAGGCCCAAGCGCCTCAAACCTAGTTGAGCGAGGCACCTTTACTTGGGTTCGCTCGAACCCAAGTGAACCCAGGCATAGTGAGTGCAACATACATCAAATTTGTTAGATTTGAGTTTGACTCAAAGAGCCCAACTTGAGCTTGATTGAAACCAGAATCATGTCTTGGTTTGCTCAGTTGATTAAGGCTGGTTTATTGTGTTCTCTCCCAATCACCCCCACCCTTGACGCATTCCCCTCCCTACAACAGTATTTAAACCGTAACTACTACTAGCTTGCCGCCTATTCTTTGGCGGCTGCTTCTCCATCGCCAAGCCGTCCTAGCCTAGTTGTGCTAGACTGAGCAATCAGATCGCACCCACCTTTGCTCTCATACGCCTGTCTCTTCTCCACCTTTCTCTGCCTCTATTTGCCATCATAGAGCATCATATGTGAGCAACCCGAGGCCACACTCCATTGAACTCTGCCACATTTGTTGTTCGACACTGGCTCTCCATTGCCCTCTCTGTTTCCTCTACCTGCTACAGCTTCTCCATCTACCACTAGAGACAGCATGGTATGGCATCTCCCTTTTCTTCTTGCTATTTCCAATCTGAAGCACTCTTTAGCTGTTGTCTCCACTGGCCTCCCGATTCAGCATGTTACTAGATCGTTGCCGTTGATGCTAACAAGTACAATCAGATAAAACATGATTGCCACTACCCTGTTTGGTAGCAGTCTTTGTTAGATAGTGAAAAAACAACCCAAATATATTGATCTTAATAGCCTTCTAGGCACCATCAGACTACCTTCCACCTATTTGATATAAAACTCATGTCTGATTGAAATTTTTTCTAATGATTAGCCTTATCCTTAATTATATTTTTTATAATTTTTATATGATGAGCGCCTAAGTAAGCTTCTAGCACCTATTTTGAAACCTTAGCACCTATTAGACCCAGTTCCTTTGCTAACACTGCCAACAAGTACTAGTACTGGATTTATCACCATGAAAACAGGCTGTTTTACTGCAATAAGCACCATAAAAGTGAATTACTGACATCACATAAAAAATTTTGGACTGCAAAGTGAGCATATCATCCAATCCACTGACATTGGCACCTATAAATTTTGCTTTGTAAATTGCATGACATGTGGTGCCAAGGGTATAACACCTTATAATACTCCATGGTAATATATGTAGCCAACTTACTGCCTGCAGTCTATACATCCAATAATACCATAATCCTGTTTCTATACCAAATGCCCTTGATTACAGGTAGGACAACATAAATTGTCAATCCTTGATCATCTAGTGGTTACAAAACTGTTATCAGTTTTAGGAAGCTGTAATTAGACTTGCAAATTTTACCAAGAAATACAACATCTAATAGAATTGAACATACCTTTGGCACCGGGGCAATAGTCCGCCGATGTCTAATTGAATATCCAAACTTGGAATAGGTCAACACAACAGGATGATTGTCCTCCGGATGGTTTCCCTATTTTCGAAATGCTTCCAATTCAGAACTGATCAAATGGGTAGAACACAAAGAAGCAATGACTGAGAAAATTTGGATCAAAAGTTTACCAAAGTTATGGGATACCGAAGCAGCTGAATAGCATCCTCTAATGTAAGAGCCTCAACATCTTTCACCTAAAATACATCGATTCCATCAGCTTCTTGATTCAAATATATTTATTTTCAGGGTCTTAATTAAATGTTTATGTTGCAATTACCAAAATTAAGACTGCTAAAAGTACAAGAAAAGAGAATTCATGAATCTAATTTCACAACAATAGTGTGCTAAAAGTTTCCCCCATAAGTGGGTAGAACAGAATCTAATACAAATCTAAATCAGCAAAAATCACCTATAACTTTTGGGTCAATTGAGCAATTGATACCAATTATAAGTGAGCTAACCATAAAAAAACTCAAGTGTTAGGGAAAAAATGTTTTTACTCTTGAAGAATTCCCTTCTTATGTAGTGGCATGAAGTACCTTGGAGAGTCATGTTTCTCATTTCATACAATCAAATGGATATGAAATTCATCAACATAATGAGGCAAGTAAAAAGCTAGCACAAGCATAATGTCAACATTCCTCTAACCAAGATCTGAAGTTCCGGCAACATCGGGTATATCAGACCACCACCAGAACAGCGCATTTCATGCCATTTTGCCCCACTCAACTGCTTTGTTTCCAGTACAATAAAACAAAAGAAGAAAAAATAATCAAAACTGACCTTTAAACCCTACAAACCCTATCTACCTGTCTCCAAGCATCTTCTTCCCTCTTCCTTCCTCTCCATGAGGTTGCAGAAGGCAGCAGGATTCTAAGGTAACCTCTTTCCCAATGTGAAAAAGGTACCATTTCTGGGACCAGATTAGGCAACTTGGCCCTTCAAAATAATAAGGAAAAAATATGACACACCAGAACTATGAAACCAACAAGTAAAGTATCAATTCCTACCAGCCCAGAATTATCAAGGGACACATGATACACAACAAAACTTAATCCTCGCCTCAAAATACCGTACCGAGTATCCTTTCTCACCAGCCCATAATGATCATATTGTTCCAGTGTAACAGTGCTGGTTGGTATTAATATATTAAACCATACTTATGTACTCTTATCAGCATTCCAATTTCCAATACATACTGTAACCATATTGGTTGTACATACTCATTGAATAAGATTCTACGCCGATGCCAGAATTTTATAACTTCTTTCTTGCTATCCAAAATGTAACTATTTCTTAAATATATGATAGGTTCATTCTGTAATTTGTATAAGTTAATAAATTAATTATTAAATCTTTTATAAATGAAATTTTTTGACATATTAACTTCAATGGTCCAGTATCAGGTCTTGATAAAAGAAACTAAAAAATATTACTTTTGAATAATCCAATATCACACAAATCCGTAGGGCCTATTTTCTGATATGCCATCCGGCAGGCTAAGATCCTCGATTGTGTCAAAGGATTGAGGTGCGCATCTGTGGTTGTGCCCAAAGATGGAAGACAACACGAGACACATCAAATTGGGATTGATCCAGACCATTAGTTCTAAGGAATCAGATTAGATAATGTATCGACTGATAACAAAACCACATACAATTGCTTAAAAGAATATATTAATGCAGAACTCACAGTAATTAGTAACGAACCTCAGAGAGAGAAGCTCTTTTTGGCACAAAACCCTGCCTGTCCTCACCCAATTGCACATAGTATCCGTAAGGACCTTTCTTTAGATAAATCTATTGAGAAACAGGCTTAAGCATTAGTAAAACAGCAAATGTCAAGGATCAAGATGTAAAATATTAGGACTGGTACCTTTTCACTAGAACCAGGATTTAAGCCAAGCAACTTTGATGGAATTGGAAAGGACTTCTCTGAATTATCTGTAGTACCAACCTCGTCATTGTCACTGAATAATGTGCTTGCAATATACCTGTGACATGAAATGTAAATTAACTGAAATCAAGCTGTTCAATGAATAAGAAGAGAACCTTTAGAAGTGGCTTGTTAAATTTGAAAGTACGAGATACACACACATAAAAATTTAATTGTCAGCGATAACTAAGAACATTAATTCTAGAAACAAAAAATATCTTTTTCTTCAAAGAAACAAACAGAGATAATCAGGGAATTATTCTCTACAAACAAAAGACATTGAGGTCTCTGAACACAGATCAGAGAAAATAACAACTCTCATTCTCAAAACAAAGGAGCAACATATTAAATCCACATCAATAGCAATGGCATATGCTAATAAGAAACTAACATCATTGTATTTCTGTCAATTGCATTGAGGACTTGTCTTTTCTGGATCAGCATGTACCATCATTGTTTTCCCACTTTGTTCTCTGTTTCGTTTTATGTATCGTTGTATCTGTACAAGTCCCTTAATTTCCTATCATCTAAAATATAAAAAAGAATGCTATTTAAGAGAAGGTTCAACACTGAATACGCTACAGATTACACATAATTGTAAAACTTTCTAAATAGCTGCTTCCCTAACATCTTGTACATGAGGCAAATAGACAGCAGCTGAAGAACCTAAAGATACCAATCATATCTTCACTTTTTCATTTACCATTAGTACAATACTGTTCCGTTTCATTTTTTGCATAGTTTGGTTCTTGCAAAAGTCAATTCATTTTGCACCTATATATATTCGTTCTTAAGGGTATTAACAACAAAAATCTAATAACATTATGTGAAATTCTATCATGGTGTCCATTTTCTAAATTTACAAAGAAGAACTAGATGTTGAATCATGGAACAAGATTCTGTATATTCTTTCTCATTGAATTGTAAAAAAAACCATCATATGCTTTCCAACTCAATTTCCATAAACAATATGAATTAACCTACATAAAGGATATCTTAAAGAAACTCACAACACTGTTAATGGAGGCTAAACTAGCAAGATCAGAAAGAAAAATAAATCATGTATACATCTCTACTGTAGAACATGGGCCAACAAAAGTAATGAAAAAAAAAATCATTACATACTTGCATCTTGGATGTTGATTGCACCCAATAAAATAGCCAGCGCCAAACCTACTGACTTTAAACTTCAATGTCCCCTCAGAACAACTGCATAGTAAACAAAAGGCATGGTCCAGTTGTATTATATTTAATTGAAAAAATAATGCCACAAGTATAGTACAAGCTGAACAGATACATTATACAAAAAATTTAGAAGTTGAAATATAATGATTATGGAACTATGACAAACTGCAAAGAAAACATTAACTCAACAAAATAGGATTTCCAGGCCGCATTTTGAGCACATGCAATCCTGATTTCTTCACATGGTCATGATGCACCCAACTGGTTTTGCCAGTAATTTTATCAGTTTCTTTAAGGATATGATATATGGACATGTCCTTCACGAACACAACCAAATTCCCAAGGATTTTTAACAGAACTTGACATGATAAGCAGATCCAATGGAACATCTATGAACCAGTGAAGAAATTCCTTGGTGCTTAAAGCCAGGCAAGAAGAAGACTACTCTATATCTTGCTATTACACAATATTATTGTCTTAAACAATCAACAGTTTCCATTAAGTTGGATATTTATCAAGCAATTGAATCCAACAATTTATCTTCAGCAGTTTAGTTATTCACTTGAGACTTTATTTGTCTACAAGATTGATTAGGAAGTTACAAACTAAGAAGAGACTAATTGATGAGCTATTTCTATCACAAGTTGTACCTTTAATCACTACATATCAAATCAAAATTCAGGACATGATAACTTGATAACTTTTTACTACTGACTTGGGTTTGAAATTCTCGGCCACAACACTAATTTTGTTGATTGGATATGTTTTGTGGGATTTGATCCATAGAATGGTAATCAGATTGTGTGATTTCAATTCTAGTGTTTAATTGGAGATAATTGGATTGCAAATCCCAATCATAGGGAATCCAATCCTCCTTCTCTACCAAGTAAGATGGGAGTTCAGTTCCAATCCCAAAGACCTAATAGAAAAGATATCCAAATAAAAATAATCATTGTTTATAACAAACTCACACCAACTAATATATATACCGCAGAAAATCCCATGATTAAGGGATTCTAAATCCAATAATTAAGGGATTTTATAATTCCATAATTAAGGGAAACTATCCCATATTTTGGGCTACTCAACTAGTATCAAATCAACCCATATTATAGGAAATGAATTAGAATGAAATATTGTATAGAATCAATTTCCTTAGTTGCACAAGTTGTAATTAGCCTATATATATCTTCCTTTGTATACAAAAAATATTAATAAATGAGAAAAATTATATTCTCTTGTGTTCATGGTATCAGAGTCAGGTTCCTATAAGAATAGTTTTTCTTCTTTCTTTCAACCTTAATTACTGAAAGTCATTTCCTTTATTCTGCCACTCTCCAGATGAGCCCCAACTATTTCTTCTTCTTTGTTTGCTTGTGAGGAACCTACACTACTATGTCTGGAGGAGAGAAGATGAAACCAATGCTTCCAACTCCAATAAGCAACTTAGGTGACAATCCATCTTTGCTGATTACGATGCATAAACTCAAAGGACAGAACTTTCTTCGTTGGTCTTGGTCCATAAAGTTGTATATTCAAGAAAGAGGAAAGATCAGCTATTTGACCAGATCAACAATGACACCTGCAGAGGATGATCCCAAGTTCGAAGTATGAGATTCTAAAAATTCCATGATTATATCATGGTTGATAAACTCTATAGAATCAAAAATTGGCCAAACATATATGTTTTTACCAACAGCAAAGGAATTATGGGTTGTTGTAGTCGAGACATATTTAGATATGGGGAATTCAACCCAAATATTTGAGATTACAAATACGATCAGAGAGCTTAAACAAGGTAATACTAGTGTTACAAAATGTTTTAATACCTTGAACACACTGTGGTAAGAGCTTGATATTTTTTATGTTTTTGAGTGGTCATCTGCTGTTGATAGTACTTGATACATGAAAATTCTTGAGAGGGATCAAGCCTTTCAATTTTTGACAGGTATAAGCAAATAACTAGATGAAGTTCACGGACGGATATTGGGGAGGGATCCATTACCCTCTCTCCAAGCTATATTATCCAACGTTAGGAGAGAGGAAAGCAGAAGACAAGTTATGATGAGATCTTCCACTCCATCTATGGTTGCAAAAAATTATGCACTTATTATGACAACTGAAATTTATTCTTCCGATAATGCTATGCAATGTAATCAATGTAAGGGATATGATAAATGCAAAGTATGATGTGATTTTATCCTAAGATCCTAATCCTTCTCCTTCATCATCTTGCTCTTTGGCCAAGAAAGGTAATTGTTTCATAGCTTTGTCTGCTTCTTTTGGTCTTAAAGCTTTTTGGATCATAGATTCAGGTGCAACAGGCCATATGACTAGCCTTTCACACTTGTTTTCCTCCTACACACCTTGTCCTAGAAAATCTAAAATAAAAATTACTGATGGATCACTTTCTTCTATAGTAGGAAAAGGGACAATTGCAATTTCAGATTCCTTTGTATTATATTCTGTGCTTCATGTCCCAACTTGTCTTGTAACTTGTTGTCTATTAGCAAACTCACAAAGGATTTGCATTGTGTTGTTAAATTCTTTCCTTCTCATTATGAATTTTAGGACCTCTATTCAAGGAAGATGATTGGCAGTGCTAAAGAGAGTAAAGGACTTTATTATCTTGAAGAGGACGCTACTTGGAATAGACAAGCTCAGTTGACAATAAATAGTAACACTCCAACTAGTAGTGAAATAATGTTGTGGCACTATAGACTAGGCCACCCAAGCTTTCCTGATCTGCAAAAGCTTTTACCTTCATTGTTCAGAAACAATAATAGTTCTCTATTTCAATGTGAAATTAGTCAATTTGCTAAATACCATCACACTGTTTTTCCTTCTTGACCTTACAAAGAATCCAAACCATTTAGTCTTATGCATACTGACATTTGGGGTCCTACTAAGTGACCAATTTGTTTGGAACCAAGTAGTTTATAACATTTATTGATGACCATAAAAGAGTATATTGAGTTTACTGCTTAAAAGAAAATTTCTAATGCTAAAAAAACTTTCAAGAATTTTAATATCATGATCCAAAATCAATTCCAAGCAAAAAATTCAAGTTTTGAGAACTGATAGTAGAAAATACTTTAATACCATTCTCGGTTCCTACTTGTTAGAATATGAAATAATCCATCAGTCTTCATGTGTTGATAGCAAGGTCTTCAATTTTGAATAATACCGCCCGTACCGGGTGGTATGCACCGGCCCGTCAACAGACCGGTACACGGACTGCTCGCTACCGGGCGATATATATATAATACCGTACCGTACCGGCGTTTCGACGTTCGCTCGGTATGGTACGGTACGGTATACCGAGCGTTATATACCGTTCGGTATATTATATATATATATATATATAAAAGATTATATATATATAAAAGATTATATATATATATATATATATATATATATATATCGACGGTATACTACTCGGTACATAGTACCATACTGTACCGAGCGAATGTCGAAACTCCGATACGATACGATATTTCAATCCTTGGTTGATAGCCCCCAACAAAATGATATTGCAGAACGAAAAAATAGACACCTACTTGAAGTAGCATGCTCTTTTTTATTTACCACTTATGTTCCTAAATATCTTTGGGAAGATGAATTCTTACTGTTTTATATTTGATTAATCAAATGCCTACCAGAATATTTATTTTTCAAACACTTCTTGATCGTTTATCTTCCATTTATCCATATGTGGAATTGTTTAACTCTCTTACACCAAAAAGATATTTGGGTGCATTGCTTTTATCCATTTTCATAACCATCATCATAGTAAACTTGAACCTCATGCATTAAAGTGTGTATTCATTGGCTATTCGCCGACTCAAAAAGGTTACAAATGTTATGATCCTATATTGAAAAAAATATTTGTCACTATGGATGTCACCTAATTTGAAAACCAAACATATTTCCAAAAGAATTCATCTTCAGGGAGAGAATTCTACCTAAGAAGATTGTTTTTAGGAACTCTCTACTAAACCCTATTTCCTTGTTAGTTCGTCTCCTATTTTTACTCTATCAAACCTACCTAGCCAACAACTAACTAGTCCTATTAATACTCGTGAATCCAAATCTCTAACACCACACCCCAAATCTCCATTGCCACAACATGCTATTGGACAGTCTAGTTCAGGGAGAGATCACTGTGACAGAAGCTGAGTTTTGTGTGTCTTTAAGACAGCGAAATCTAAAAAAGGTCAATGTTCACCCTCTTGAGTACTGCCAAGAGTCTGAACTGATAGCAGATCCAGACATAGACATGGGTAACTCTATTCCTTCCTCAGATCTTCATGTTTCTATTGCCATTAGAATAGGAATTAGATCTTGTATGATACATCCTATATCTAAATATGTGCCCTATCATAGATTGTATCCAGCCTTTAAAGCTTTTACAATGCACTTGTCTAGTTTAGAAATTCCAAAAAATATACAAGATGCTTTATTAATTCCAGAATGAAGAGAGGCAATTATGGAGGAGATGAGAGCTTTTCAAAAGAATGATACTTGGAGTGTGGTGCATCTGCCAAAGGGGAAGAATCTAGTGGGATACAAATGGATGTTTATTGTTAAATATAAGGTAGATGATTATATTCAAAGATACAAAACCAAATTGGTTGCAAAAGGATTTACTCAAATATATGGTATTGACTACCAAGAAACATTTGCTCTACTTGCAAAACTAAATACTATTCGAGTATTGTTATCTCTTGCAACTAATTTTGAATGACCTTTACATCAATTAGATGTGAAAAATATCTTTCTCAATGGAGAATTGGGGGAAGAAGTAAACATCGATCTACCACCTAGCTTTGAAAATTTGTATGGCTCAAATAAGGTGTGCAAGTTGAGAAGATCTCTTTATGATCTCAAGCAATTCCCACATGCATGGTTTGAGAGGTTCACAAAATCAGTTTGTAGCTATGGTTACACTCAAAGTCACTCGAACCATACAATATTCTATAAACACTCAAATAAGGGAGATATTGATATTCTTATAGTTTATATGGATGATATTATCCTAACAGGCAATGATGTCTTAGAATTGGAGAAAAATTGAAGCATATTCTAGCCAAAGAGCTCGAAATTAAAGATCTTGGCCATTTAAAATATTTCTTTGGGATTGAAATAGCGAGATCAAAGAATGAGATATTTGTTTCACAAAGGAAATACACCCTAGACCTTCTAAAAGAAATAGGGATGCTTGGTTAGTTGGTTGTAAACCTATGGACACTCCAATAGATCTCAATCAAAAATTGGGATATCCTTCTCAAAGAGCCATGGTAAATGCAATCAAATATCATAGACTGGTAGGTAAGTTGATTTACTTATCTCATACCCACTCAGACTTGGCATTTGCAGTGTGTAGTGAGTCAATTTATGCACTCACCCTATGAAGAACATTTAGAGACAGTATATAGGATCTTTAGATATCTGAAAAGGACTCCAAGAAAAGGATTATTATTCGAAAAGGACAATCATATGAGAATTGAGGCTTTCACTGATGCTGATTGGGCAGGATCAATAAGTGATAGAAGATCAACTTTAAGATATGGTACATTTGTTGGAGGCAATGTGGTGACTTGGAGGAGCAAGAAGTAGATAGTTATTGCTAACAAGGATCGTCATACCATAGCATACCGCTTGGTACGAGCGGTACATACCGATCCAACAACAGGTCGGCATGGACAGCATATACCAGTCTGTTAGTACACCCTATCGTATTGTGTGTCGGTACATCGATATGTATCGTACCAATGGTCGATCAATACACCAGTACGAACCAGTAAGATGAATCATGGTTGCTAAAAGCAGTGGTGAAGCAAAGTTCAAAGTGGTAGCACAAGGTATTTGTGAATATGGCTAAAAATGCTTCTAAAAGAATTACAAATACCCACTGAAACTCCTATGAGACTATACTGTGACACTAAGGCTATTATTAACATTGCTCATAATCCAGAACACCACCATGATTGTTCAAAGCATGTTGAAGTATATCGACATTTCATAAAGGAGAAACTTGAAGAAGGAATTGTCTACATGCCCTATATTCCTATAGAGAAGCAACTAACATATATTCTTACCAAAGGGCTTAAAAAATCTTTTAATGAGGATCTAACGAGCAAGCTGAGAATGATTGACATCTTTGAGCCAACTTGAGGGGGAGTGTTGAAAATCCCATGATTAAAGGATTTTGAATCCCATAATTAAGAGATTTTATAATCCCATAATTAAGGGAATCTATCCCCTTTTTTGGACCACTCAATCAGTATCAAATCAACTCATATTATAGGAAATAAATTAGAATAAAATATTGTATAGAATCAATTTCCTTAATTGTACAGGTTGTAATCAGCCTATATAAGTCTTCCTTTGCATACAAAAAAGATTAACTAATGAGAAAAATTATATTCTCCTGTGTTCATATACCTCTTTATGTTTTATGTACTTTATGCAAAACCTTTTAAATTCGAAAAACATATTAATTTGTATACAATAACATATTTGTCATATATTTGATATCAATATGACCTCCAAGGAATTTGGTTATGGTTCCAAGAGGGTAGAGGGATCCCAATAATTGCATTCATCATTGGCCTATGCATAAAGATTTAGCGTAGATAAATTGCAGAATGATTATGCCATTTATGACAATTATGCTAAATCTTGTGTTCACATACCTCTTTATGTTTTATGTACTTTATGCAAAACCTTTTAAATTCGAAAAACATATTAATTTGTATACAATAACATATTTGTCATATATTTGATATCAATATGACCTCCAAGGAATTTGGTTATGGTTCCAAGAGGGTAGAGGGATCCCAACAATTGCATTCATCATTGGCCTATGCATGAAGATTTAGCATAGATAAATTGCAGAATGATTTTGCCATTTAACACTACAATTAGTTGTTGTGTGTAACAATGTCAAAATGCAAAACTGAAGATGATAAGTTAGTTTTCAGTGAGGTTTGTCAGGCCTTGTAAAGCATACAGAGGTAATAACAAGCAAGGACTCAATCTCGTACCAGGGCACCATACCGGTCCCTAGCCAAACATGTCAATCGGTATTGGTACATAGACAGATGGTACACATGTACACACTGAAGATTGGAAGAGGAAGAAGAAGAAATATTAGAGGAAGGAATATATGGTGGAGGAAGAAGAGGAAGGAAAAAGCAAAGGAACAAGGAAGAGGAAGGAAGAAGTGGAGGAAGCACACCAAGGCCACATGAGGGCAGCAAGGTCTGCAGATGACATCGAGATGAGGGGAGGTTTCAAACTTTCACAGTGGTGGATGACAACAATGGTCCACTAAGAAGAGGGCTTGCGATTGTGAGCCCCAATTTTGACCTTTTAAAATTTTCTTTTAATAACATCGACATACTCGTACAGGTATTGGTCTGGGTGAAATGGAGTTCCATGATAACAAGAGCACCATCAAAATAATAATAACTCAGAATTTAGACAAATTGTGTGGATCTTGAGAAAAACAATTGAAGGTCAATCACTATAAGGGTAGTTATGTAACTTCACCACAGATAAAATCAAATTCCAAATCTTAGTCAAAATCAAATAGCTAATAGTTGGCAATACCTAGGACACTCTCTGCTCCTTAGTGAAGCAAACAATATGTGTCCAAATGTTTCCTCCAACATTTTCTCTACCTGCAAAATGAATAAGCAGTCTTTCCTTAAACTAACAAAAAAGAATCAGGTTGTTTAATGTAAACGTTAAAAAAAAATAAAGAATATATACATTGGTAAACTACCTGATGAGTATCACATTTGCCTGCAAGGTCACAGTTCTTACTAAATCGTGACCAATAATCTTTCAAAAGCCCTTTCCATTCGGTAGTTCCAGCACATACATTATCTAGCTGATCAAAGGTAAACAATGATAGAGTGCAATCAACAAAAATAGCCAACACTACATAAGTCCAAAGTAAATAGTCATGTAAAAATCAGCTATATATACATCTCATACCCTTTGCAAACAAATATACATATCATATTTAAGGCTATTTTCTACCATAACTAGTATACATAAATATGAAACTGCCCATACTATATATGTCATTCCTGGCAAACATTTGAATATTCACTAAATCAGATATCTTAGTGACTCAAACAATATACACACAAAGACCCCTGAACATGCATAGAAGAGATCATATAAATATAAATCTTGCGAAAAGCATTTACAGAAGTTCTCAACAGTAATTTCAATCAGAGGATAAAGATTAGCTTTCACTAGCTTAGCAGAAAAGAGAACTATGTTTTGTGGCATTGAAGATCTTCAAATGAATCCATAAAGCATTAAATGGGACATGTATTACTATGTTGCTCAAAACCTTCTAATGAGTAAACATTACTCTTTAATCTTTTCGCATTTGACATCAACTACTAGCTACAGAACTTGGTAATGCCATAAGCATATACTTTACAAAGCACACTTGCCATTAAAGGGAGAGCAGTAATGACCAAATGTCCAACTAAAAGAAGGTATCATCATCAAGAAAACTCCTGGTCTGACTGATTGACTGGATCCCAATCTAGGCCTGCCAATCTCATAAAAATCAATTGGATCTATCACAAAATCCTTAATTATGTAGGCCTTGGGGTGTTCCTTTTGTTCCCTACAATTTGAAGTAATGGAACTTGTCTGTGTTAAACTGTATTATATCTCCTTTTTTATCAATACAATTCTTGCCTTTTTGCAAAAAAAAAATCCTTAATTATGGGTAATCAGGATCAACTGTTAACCACAACAATCAAGTCAAATCCACACCAATTACTGATGAGTTAAGCCAGTTTCAGTCAGTGTTGTCATTTCATGGCACAGGAGCATGCCAATAGCTTTTGGGTGAGAAGCAAGTGTTGGCATAGACCAAAAATTGATATACATATACATCGGCACAGGCCAGCATTGTGCAAGCCAATACCTATTTGACATAATATATCTTGACCTATATTGACTTGTAATAGATGGCATGGTAATCTCTTGCTCCCTTGATCTCGAACAATTTGTAGCCAATTGCAACCTACTGCATGATGTTAGAAGTTGTTAAAAAAAGAGAGAAGTAAAAATGAGAAAACTCCAAGTTGCGACCTACAAATTGTAGCCAATTTTAGCTCAATTTCTAAGAGAGAAAACTCATGATTTTAAAAGACAACTTCCATATACCTGACAGTACTGAAGCTACACCCAAATACCTGCTCAAGCTGCCTATAGCAGAATGGTGAGTTGTCACAAACATTTCTGCCTTCAATCCTTTACACTGCCTTTTAAAAGTAGTAGAAGCACTTGCATTAAGATATACTTGTTTTCTTTTATTTTGTTCTAAGGTACTGTACACTGAGAACCTATAAGTCTACATCAACTTCAAGAGGTAATGAATGTCAAAATAAATAAAAAATTATTTAATCATCACCAAAAGAGAAGACCAGAACCTAAGGATTGCAGTTCCAGATACCGGAACCTATGCCAGTCCATAGCCAAACTGGTATCCAGAATTGTTCGGGGTCATTGACAGCTTAAAATGGTCAAAACAAATATATATTGCAGAAGGCAACCAGCAAGGTGCCTTCATTATCTTGTACTACACCACCAGGTTTAGCATAAAATTATAGTTCTTAAACTTTCAATAAGCTAAGACATAACTTATAGAGCACAATTAACTTCAGAAACCTACACACTAGGCTTTAGCAGAGTTTGCAATTGACAATCAGCCTCTCACAGCTTTGCAAAAGGGGACAAATTCCACTTTAACCTCATATAAAGAGTGAGGACATGGACATCATTCATCTTGGAAAAAAAATTATAATTTAATAATCAACAACCATCTGAAGGCTCAAGAAGTTAAAGAGACAACAAGACACGAATCCCAGGTCATCCAGACTGTACATGACTGGAAAATAAATAAAAATTTTCAAGGAATACTGATTGCTTTCTATTGATAACTTTATTCAACCAAAGAACTATAAGCGTCCAGAAATTGGAAGGGATCTACATGGAAGCACTATAAGAAAAACAACACAAGGACATTCCATCAGTGCCTGTAATGAATGCTTTCATTCTTTGTGGAATTTGATAGAAAAATGCATGCTTTATTAAAAGAAGATCATCAAGGCAATTACCAAATTTACGTTCTTGGAATCCTTCATAAACTACTTGACTGTAGGCTACCACTTTAAGGTAATTTCATGTACTTTTAGTTGAAGAATGAAATTCAAAGCATCTAAGAATTCTATTCCTATAAAGCAAGGTATGCAATTTCGAATGGTACCGCCCGGTATGGGTGATACGTACTGGTCCGACGGCATACCAATATGCAGACCACCCACTACCGGACGGAACGTGCTACAGTATTTTGATATAGCTATACAGTGTTTTGATATAGCTACATTGTGCAATCAATGAAAATTATGACTTCTGTCAAACAATTAAGAACCACAACCAATAATAGCTATACCAGTTTTTTGATATATAACAAGACCTCTGACAAACTGATTGTGCTTTTCCAATGTGCACTTATTGCCAAATCGATGACAGACAATGAAAGCAACAATGTTTGATAGCATAAGCAATAAGTACCTCATTCTCCATGTCAGCTGTAAAACTGTAATCAGCAACCTCTGAGAAATGATGGGAAAGAAATGCTGACACCTAAAATATGAAACATCAGAAAATGCACCAATCAAATTTTTGTTAGATCTAGAAGGAAAGAAGTTAAGAAAGTCAAAATAACTGACCAAAAGGCTTACAATGTGCAGAGGGACTGTTTTTAAACAAGTTTATTTAGAAGGGATTTGTAGCATCCAAGAGTGTGTCCTACCATGCAGGAACATATTTTTCTGTAAATAGATGAACTGAACAAATGCAATCAGTTTCAACATGTATTGTTGAATGTTCCGACCAACTCGACTAGTTTCCCACTTAAAAGACCTGACATCCCCTCTGTCCAACCAACTTACAAAACCTACAATACACGTCCTCTATTTGTGCTATCATGTTGCCTACATTTGGTTGACCACAATCTCTCGTTCTCCTGGTGACCCTCCCCCACTGTTCTAGTGAGTTTCCCTTGTTGTTCCTTTGAGCAGCCATGGATCCAAAACATGACAGGGGACAAGTTTTACCACATGGTGACCACAAGTTTTCCTTCCCTTACTCTTATTTGCCTGGAATTAAGAACTTGCATAGTCAACTAGAAATTTAAAAATGCGACTAGCAGTTCATCACCTCTTTGGGTAGCTCGTGGAGTGCCTAGACCACCTTCAACAGAACTGTTATAATGGATCACAATAATAGAGAAAAGATTGCCATTGATGACAGCATCTAGCATGCTACAGGGAAAATAACATCAAAGTAGTATCCCTATCCTTGAGATAAAGCAAATTGCAACTTTCTATAGTTTACATTAAGAAAACCATGTGACAAAGATTAAAAAGCAATACCATACCATGCGACCACGAAATTCTGGATAAAGAATCCGACTTTTCATTGATATGTAGTTTCTATCCTGAACACAAGCAATTTGGCTGATCAACTTTTGGATATAAAACAACAGGTGACAGTGATAACACTTAACAGATAATATAAATCAATTACATCAATATAATCTTGAAGGTAATGTCGCTTAGAAGCTAATACATAACCAGATGATATAAGTCATACGTAAGCAACTCGGTCTTGCATTTCAGATTAGGATACAATGTGTGAATTCATTTACTACAAACTTGCTCCCTGGACTCTACACATGCTAGCCTTTGTAAATCTTGCAACAGCTTGTACACTTATACAATGGGTACACAAACTGGTATAGGGTTTAGTATTCTAAAACCTACATTCTGTTAAGAAGCTGAATGTATAGCCTCCTGTAAGCATTTGTTTCAGATAGTAGAAGCTGCTACTTATTTCAGTAGGAAACATGACCAAAATGTTCATGCCCTATAGAACAGTCTACATAATGCAATTGAATGAGTACCTGCAACACTTTCATTATGGATGCATAAGTTGATGGCCTTCCAATTCCAAGTTCTTCTAGCTTTTTAACCTTCAAAAGAGTATAAACAATTAAAATACTAAGAAAGAAAAGACAACTTTGTAATTTGCAGAGAATTTCGTACTTGAGCACTAAAAAATAGATGAAAATCCTAATAAATAAGAGAAGGCGACCAGTATAAACTCAATCTTGTACTGGACATCACTAACCAGTGCTCCTTCAGAGTAACGTGGTGGTGGTTTAGTGTAATGCTGAAGTAGGTGGACCTTAACCAAATCTAAAGAGTCCTTGACCTATGAAATGAAAACATAATTCAATATCATCAATCAATTGGATTATTTAAAGCATTAAAGAAATGAACAAGAATGGATATTCAAACAACAATCTACTATCATATTTGGTCATCTTTCAAACTCTTGGCAACTAATGCAGATAACTACTAAGAATAAAAGACAGTGAAGATACCTTTAATTTGCGGAAAGCCTCAAAAGATGCCTCATGTTTATCCTCTTCCTTGTTATTTTCATTAAGTTGTGCCTCCTTGTCCTGATTTCACAAATGTTCAACATTCTCTTTGACAAAGTGAACCAAAGCAAGTACAAAGACCACTCAGAATATTCTGATAAATTCAAAACTACATATATTATTAGCAAAAATTATCCAAACTTTCAAATTCTCTATAACTCAGATGTTGAAGTTGCATTTCCATCATTTTTCTTAGATTAGATTACAAGAAAATGATAAGCATGTTATATACATAGTAATTTCTCTATTAAAGATGAAATATCGTTGAGATTCTTGAGAAGGTTACCGTACTACTTTTTAGCTTCCTGGCATGAACAGTGCAGAAAAGTTACTAACTACACCATGCATGCATACTCTGTACCATAATGATCAACACTTGTCAGCACAGACCAGAATGTGTCATCCCAAAGAAGTATAGTCATGCAACACGCCAGACCAGTGCCAGAAATATCAGCATGCATCATGCCAAACCATGCTGGAAGTGCCAATGTATGATGAGGTCAATTTGTAACCTGTACTGACTGGCACAAACAGTGTCGTGCCAAAAGGTATTGATAGACCCCTAACCAAGAAATGGCAAATTTTGACCTAATCACATATGAACAGTAGCACTTGTTGTGGAAACCATAGTGGCAACATCACACCAGCCTCTGCAGCACAGCAGAAATTTCTGGCAATATATGATGCTTCAAGCTTAGATGCAGATGTGCTCTGCTTGAGGCATTTCAGTCCATCCAGTTTATATCAAAATAATTATATAAATATATAAAAGATAATGATAAAGTACATGGGCTATTGCAAGCTAACGTATGCACAGCACGACATGCTGCACATCAATAAAAAGCTATCTGAGATATGCACTTGGCACAAGGCATTGAACTATATTATCATGTTTACTTCAGAAGAAAAACAAAAGAATGTACATAGAAAGTATCATGGTATTTTGTCTAGTGAAAATACTAAAGCAAGTATGAAGGACAAACCTCATAAACTGCTTGATATCCAAGGAATGCAAGTCGTGAACCAACTGATCGGAAGATCATGTCTCCTTGAGAATTCTCAATATCAGCTTGAATCTACATGGGTGCCATTCCACAATATGTCATGTAACATTGAGCAAATTCTTGAGACATACAATGGATGAGATGGGGCTAAGAGGTTATGGAAAATATATTGGATTTGAATATATAATACATGCAAATAACTCACAAAGAACAAACTCTGTACAAGTTGCACTTTGATAAGACTGTAGACAGGTCATCCATGTTTCAGCCCAATTTTAAGTTGAAGAAGCAGAAACATTGATTCAAAGAATTTTAGATCAGGATCTCTTATTTTCTTTAATTCTGAGGTGAACTTCATCCTTATATTTTGTTCAACAGTTTGGTTTAGAAGAGTCCATTAGGATTCAGGTTATGGAAGGCAACATGTTTAGGAAGAATTTCCAGGAATTTCAAGACAATTATTTTTAAAAAATGTTTTGTTACTAGAGAATAAAGAATCATGTTAATCTAAAGGGTAGCTATCTTGACGAAATAAAGTGATCACAATTGATATATTCTTAATGAAACCTCTGTTTCTCTTTGAACTGCTTTCTTCCCACCTAATTATTCTCTTCCTTCAGTGACTTCCTTTCAAAAAATTCTGAAAAGAAATGGAATTAACAAGTGACAAGACACACATAAAGGTCCATCATTGCACTACAAAATGGAAGTCCACCAATATAAGCTCTAGACGCTTACTAATACAACTGACAGAGTCCTCTGCTTGCATCAATGAGGAGTTATTTATTGCTTGCATCAATAAAGCTCACTGTTGAAAGGAGGGAGGGAAATATCTTCTATTAGCAAAGTTAAACCAAGCAGGAGAGTTTCTTCTTGTTTATAACTTGACACCTTTGATAATATTAAAACAAAGATAACAAATCAGATACCATAAGAGACCTTTCATCTTTTGTAAAAATCAGCTACTTCACCATGTGCAGGGCATAATTTGACATCTTTACCAATAGGACCACTCATGTTCAAATCAATTATCAAGAAAGGCATCAAGAAGTCATAAAATGTATGAGATCTCCAAAAATTTTATAGGTCCTCTTCCCATAGATCTTTCTAAACACCTCTTTTGATGCCAAGTAAGCATTAGAAGCACAAGTATAGAAATTATTTATAAAGATAATTATCACAAAATGCTGAAGTTTTATATTATTCTGGTGTGTCCATGGGAATCCAATACAATGACACAGTGAATAATAACAAGTCCAACTCTAATAAAAGGCATATGAAGGAACAACATGTACTCACACAAGCATGCATGCATAACTGCCTAAATAGGTATGGAACTGAGGAAATAGTAACAAAAAAAGAGGTCCATACCATATCAGTGGTCGCAGCTTCCATTTGGCAAGCCATCGTCCGACTCCAGATAAGTGTGTATAACTTTAGAGAATCACCATCGAGGATTCCAACTAAAGATGCTGCAACAAGTATATTATTAGAACTGATGTAGGTATAGCTTTAGCAGCTTAACAAAATTCATAGAAAATGATCAGTCAGAAGAGGAAAGGAACAAAGAAAAAAAGGGGATAGTGAACTTTCACAGAGCTCCAATAATCATAAACCTAACTATAGGTAAGGCATTACAAAAATTAGGAGACTGGTTAATTATAATCAAATCTTAAGCAATTTTGGAATTTCTGCTTTTATGCGCATACTGAGATATAATTATGATGCAGTGACTTCATATCTCCAAGTGTATTCACAGAAAAAATGAAATACAGCTAAAGTCTGATCTGGGCTTCAGATCCTACAATGCTGTCATGTCCAAATTATCATTTAATCAATATACTCATAAGATTATACAGGTAACATCTCCTTCAAATTAAGACCTGATGCATATAAATGAACAGAACTTAGAAACTTGGCCAATATGTATCGCATTGATGCCATATCCTATCATGTTTGTCATGATGTAATAATAGCATATCCATATTATGCCATCGCAATATCGTGTACCTGTATTCATGCTTGTTAGTCCCACATTTTAATAACCAACGCTAATCTCCTTGATAGTTCACAGTATGAGTATCTCTTATTTGATATTTTTCGGTAGCATCATCTATCTATTCAAGATCATTTTTAGTACCATCATACATCTATCTCAACATCATTATATATGCAATAGTTATGGATCTCCTAGTTTCAATACTAACGTATATTTGACCTACAAAAAATTGTTAGGACAATAATTGTTATAAAATTTTACATTAAATCGAAGGCACATTTGATGGTAACCTATGAAACATGAATACTCCCAGTTGCTTAGCATCTTGGATATTTGCTAGATACATAGTCGAAGAATTTGAATTTTAAATATTTACTGAAAATATTAAATATGTTGGATGCATATAAGGGATGCCTCATTGGTAGATGGGAGAATTTTGTTTTCAGTACATGTTGATTCTATGATTTTAAACACGATAAATATATAATTAGACATAATAGGTTAAATTGTTTGTATTGAGCATAAAAATCATGGCTTCTCGAGACAAAACTGAAAATGGTCTTCACTTTACTCATTAAAGATCTTGCTATCTTCTCTAACTATCGATGTACCATGTTGCTAAAGATAATATCTTTCAAGAAGAATAATCTAAAATTATTAGTTAATAACTTGGTTTTTTTTATCCTGGTATGTATCTTTATAGTCTGCTCATTACTATTAAATGTTAAGCTTTATTATATAAACTTTCTCTCAGCATCACATACACTTTTTATCATTGTATCCATGTTGCATCATCTCCTTCATCCTATCATATCAGAATGTCATATATATGTATCCTTGCTTTACAGGAGGTAACATAAAATTTCAAACCACCCTCTCCAATTTAACCATCTTGGACTAGTTCCATAACAATTTTTTAGTTATTTTACTCAAAGATATCTTATTAAATCTACCCATCTTCTAAAGTGACAGCGTTAAATTTATTTGCCTAAGATGTTTAGACTCGGTAGTACTGGAGTAGCTACATTTGCTATAGTTGAGACTCAATTGTTTGACATGCATCAGTGTATGGAAAATGTCTACTTCTGAAATATAAAGTAATTTACATAACTAAATGTATGCATAAACATGTGTGAATAAGTTTCACATCAGGTGGCTGAGTTTCAAAATGTCGTTTATTAATAGGACAACAAGACTCTGTTACAACAAGTTGCTAAGCCTTTATTAAATGACCTAGTCAATGATTTAAAAAATGCTAGGCACCAAAAGGTGCCAAGGTCCAAAAACGCTCAAGGCCGCTAGCCCGAGCAAAGCGAGACGCTAAAATATAAAAATATATAATATAATTAATAAATATAATTATTTAAATAAAAATATGATATTAAATTAAGAAAATCTTGTAAAATTACAATATCACATTAACAAAAATTCTCAAAATTCAAGACAATAAAAATAATTTCAAATAAATAAAAATTAATAGTACTAAAATTAAAATAATATATTATTAATCTAATAAATAAAAATACTGTTACTAGTATACAGTTAGTAGTATACTATTAATATATTGTTAACAGTATACGAAGTGAGAAGATGTGAGTAAGAGGAAGATCAAGACTGCTGACTGAGAGCAGCGATAGCGGGAGCGGGAGCGGCGAGAGCGATAGCAGCGAGCAACAGGAGCGGGAGCGACGACAGTCGTAGCGGCAACAGAGCAATGACAGTCGTAGCGGCAACGGTAGCAACGAGCAGTAGCAGCAGGAGCAAGATCGGCGAGCGACAACAGTGGCAACGATAGCAACAAGCAGCGACAGCGGTAGCAATGAGCAGCGACAGCGGGAGCAGGAGCGGCGACAATGGTAGCGCGATAACGATAGAAGCGAGCAACGGGAGCGGCGACAGTGGCAGCGGTAGCAGCAAGCAACGGGAGCGAGAGCGGGAGCGACGATAGTGGCAGTGGTAGCAGCGAACAGCGGCAACAAGAGTAGGAGCGGCAAGCAAGGTTAGGGTTGGGAAGTCGCGAGAGGAAGGCTGATATCGGTGCTTTAGTTGGTTCAATCATCGGAGACTGAACCAAACCTAAAACACTGGTTCGGTCGCCTGGTTTAATCCGAGCGCTCGCCCGAAGCGCCCAGCGCCTGGGCTCGGGCGAGCACCTAGGCGTGCACCTCTTTGAAGCGCGCCACCTGGAAATGGAGTGAGGCACTCGAGCCTCGCCTCGCCCGAGCGCCCGAGCGCCTATTGAAATCACTGGACCTAGTTAAAGGTAAAGTATCTAGACACTTGCAGAACCAATATGTTATAATATATAACATTATCATGGGTACAAATTGCCCTAGGATGTACTTGGAAAGAACTATAGATAAAGAAAAAAGAGAAATACTTATATTGAACAAAAATTGGAGTAATAAACACAGTAAGTACATTAAATCCAAGGAAATTTATTACATGGTAACCTCCTGATATTGGTTGGCCTAATAGCTTCATGGGCTTCTTGGGCATTCTTCACCTTTTGGAAGGATTTACGTATGCTTTTTGAAGCATATTCCTCACCATACCTGTATTGCAAAAACCATACATTAAAAATAGAACCAAAAAAAAGCATTTACTTATTTAAAAATATTTAACAAAATATGAGACAGAAAATGAGCAATTATATTTGTTCAAAAACCAAGAACATCTTGCATCAATATATTTTGGCATTTTGTGGATAGGCTCTTTAGAACATCTTGCATGACGAATCCCCAACCACAATGCAGCTAAATCCAACCATAAAGCATCATTCGATGATGATCTGATCACCTTCTAAATAAGACATTATGCAATGGGGGTAGATGAAAAGGGGTACAAAAGGACAAACCGGATTACACATCGTGTCTTATCCCATACCTCGTTAGCTCTATCCCAAACCTCGTTAGCTCGACATGTCTGATTCTCCCACAATAATACCAGTTCAACACCCACATGGGTTCTCATTTGAATGAACATGCCAACCGACAGTTCCAAACATCAACAAAAGTCGTTCTGTCATAATCATAACATTTGAAGGTTCAATGATCATCTTTGTGGCTCAGTAATGGTTAATAATTTCATGTAACCATCTCATAGGCTAACTTCTACTTTAATTCAATGATTATCTCAACTCACTATAAAAGGCCCCCCAAGTGTGTCTGTGATCGTATCTGAGAAGTTATACCCTTTTTCCACACGATTCCTCTAAATCCACAATAGCTTAAGCCTCAGAGGGACCTTTGTCACGGGATTCCCTCTTGAATCCCTCATCTCCCCGACACCAAACTTGTGACAAGTTCAGAGGCTGGACCCAGGTTGAATCTAAACCCCTGACACGTTGAACAACCAAAATCTAAATTAACATCTAACAAGAAAACAAGACATCTAAATCTAACCTTAATTAGACTAAATTTTGACTTGAGTTAGACCTGATTGTCATCACCTATGACCCCCTTAAGAACCATGATCCAAACTGCTAGTCCTGATTGATTCAAGACAATATACATATTGCCTACCATAGCTTCTCACAAGAACTTCCAAAATCTAATCTTACTTTGCATCATCAAATTACAAACAGCATATCAAGATTCATTAAATTCAACTGACTCATTTGATTATATTGCAAATTTGCACTTCAATTTTCTCCTATTACATATATTTAATGCCTGGGTATGATATAGCACATAACAATCACTATATAAGCTTGTCAAAGTAACATCAGGAATAACCAACATGTCATTGTGCCAAATAGCATGAGATTCATCTTTATGCAAATGTGCAGAAGAGTAAATTTGGAAGAAATAAGATTAGGCTGCTCCAACGACTGGTTATGGATCAGAAGTACATGTGCATAAGTCCTCAAGAAAACTAAGGCCAATAGATCATTATTCAGCCTTAGTTTCTTGCTAAATAGCACGAGATTCATCTTTATGCAAATGTGCAGAAGAGTAAATTTGGAAGAAATAAGATTAGGCTGCTCCAACGACTGGTTATGGATCAGAAGTACATGTGCATAAGTCCTCAAGAAAACTAAGGCCAATAGATCATTATTCAGCCTTAGTTTCTTGCTAAATGTACCCATCGGACTGCAATTTAATTTCTTGAACTTTGAATATCTGTTACTGCTAAGATAAAATATGCCCCATTAATTATTCCATATTCTTCAATATATTTGCCCAACCCATTTTAAATTCTATTGTGTACTCAATTATGTGGATTATTAGACTTGCAAAACCAACAAGGTAATAATTAAAGGTGTATTTTGCAATACCAATTAAAAGGCATATCTCTTAACATCCTAATGAGCTAACAAAAATGTTACAGATGAACCCTAATGAACTAATAAGTAATAACAACAATGCAGATGAACTCATTTGATAAATTCTTGTATATCAAACCAAGGTTTGTAATTTCGTACCGTACTGGAGTTTCAAGCTCAGTTCGGTACGATACGGTATAAGAATATCGAGTGGTACATTTCGATATACCACTCGGTATATATATAAAAAAAATAAAGAAAAACAATGGCTCTGCTCGCGTGAGGAGAAGGAGGTTCCTTCTCCGCGTGAAAAAGAAAAAGGGGAAAGGCAACGTCGCTCGGTTTCCCCACGCGAAAAAAAAAAAAAGAAAGGCGTCGCCTCGCTCGGTTTCTTCTGTGGGGAGAAGAAATCACTTCTCCCCGCGTTGTCACCAAGGTTTCGTCGCCGCACCGAATCTCCAAGTTTTCTTTTTTTTCTCCCTCTTCTTTCTTCTCCATCACCGACCAATTTAGGAACGGAAATAGTCGCAATCGATGCTACCGCTCGATAGCAGACGGTCTGTGTACCGATCTGCTGACGAACCGGTATGTACCGCCCGATACGAGCGGTATTATTCGAAATTAAAATCCATGTATCAAACACTATCTATGCTTACCATATCAGTCATAATTGGATAAAATGTGCACATGGATTGTATACTGAGTCACTGACAAACATATTCAGGAACTGCCAGTCGAATTTATACCAAAGTCAGATTTCTAAAACCCAAGCTTATCATAGCTCAGTTTCTTCACAGAAAGATCTAATTTATACTTGAGTTTTAAACAGTATACATGTTACAGTTTACTCACCTTTCTTTAATCAAGGAGTGAATATCCTCTGCAGCTTCATTACAAACCTTCAAACAAAGACGGGAACAAATTGTTAAACAGTGACTTTTATAATGCTCAGGGCCTGATTGTATCCCCAAAAATCCCAGCCAACATAAAAATTTTACTGCATAGCTTTAGGAGCTAACAAACACATGGTCAGCCAACATTATATAGTAAAAGAAAGGGATAAGAGATCCTAATCGTATCAATCCTGCAATTGTAACAAACAAGACAAGAAAAACTAATTTAATCAAGAAAAGAAAATCAGAAACAAATGAGAAAATGAATTTAATCTTCCCTAGGAACTCAACACAGTCTACTTTCAAAATATAATTTGCTGTTAATGAAATGATATGGACATATGCTAAGGCGTATGGATACTGTAAAAAAAAATGAGACAAATAATATTTAGTCATACGAGGAAAGATAAAAGAAGACCTAAGAAAACTTCACTAGATACTATAAATAAAGATTTAAATGTTATTAATTTAATTAAGGATATTTCTTTTAGTATAAATAAGGATTTAAACCAAGGATTGAAATATCATACCGTACCGGAGTTTCAAGATTCGCTCGGTATGGTATGGTACTGTATACCGAGCAATATACCGCTCGATATATATATATATATATAAAGTTAAAAAAAAAAATTGGCAATGTCGCCTCTCTTCTCCCCATGTGAGGCGATGTCGCCTCTA
>LVTN01000650.1:95652-128250 GCA_001649415.1 Musa itinerans | reverse complement strand
TATATATATATATATATATCGATCGATAGCGGACGATCCGTGTACCGGTCTGCTAGCGGACCGATATGTACCGCCCGCTACAGGCGGTATTATTCGAAATTGAAGACCTTGATTTAAACTACAAAGTTCTATATATTAGATATTTAATAAAGGTGACACTAATTAGTAAAGTCATACAAGAAGAGTATTTGATATATTGCGGCTTATTGTTGTTGTTGTATATTAACAAATTTCACATGGATATGCAACATAAAAGGTTGCTCCTTTGCGACCTGGGAAATAAGGGTTCAAGTCACGGAAACAATCTCTTTAAATTTAAAGGTAAAGCTGCATACAATGACCCTCCCTAGACCCCGCATTGGTGGAAGCCTCGTGCACTAGGTACATTCCTTTTTTTTAATGCAACATAAACTTCAAACAAGAGAATATTAGAGGGACATGTAAAATGGAGAGAAAATCCATTTTGACAAGAGCTCCTCCATGTTCCTTATGATGGGTACCCTGCATTAAGGCCTCATCCACATCACTCTATCTCACTGGTATTATGCATGCATATTGCATTGTGGTGCCACCATGGTTATATAATAGAAAAGAAGTGCTTTGATAATACATGACTGCCAATATCTCAAGGTTTACAGCAGATACACCCGATGTAAAGAGCTTACTCACTAACGTTATTAGATCTCCAGCCTCAATGTCACACTTAAGACAGATCATACACATTAATTAAAGCTTGAAAGTTTAGTATAAAATAAAAGAGAATTTTGATGATAATCTAATGCAACTCAGTTTGCTGATAAAGCTCTCTCAAAAATTACGTAGAATTTTAATGCAAACTGAAACAGATACCTACATGCAGTCCATCAGTTCTCATGTATGTTATCAACCCTGTTGCTTCTTCATTTGATAGTTTGACGCCCTCATACAGCTTTTGTGCTAGCTGCACGAAAATGAAATCAAAAGAGGTTAAAATGACAATTTTGAGACATGATAAAAGAGAAAAAAGAAAGTGCATTTTAGAAATATTTAATGTCCAATGTACATTATCATGAAATCAGTAAAGCATAACCAATTATGAGTTCACAAGAAGGATTTTGCAAGGGTAAGCAGAGGTGAAGTGTAATGCATGTCATCGGTATATGAACTAATCAATGTAGAAAAAACAAGAGCATACAATGGGTAGAAATAAATCCGCATATATGTTAGCCTAGCTGATGATGGTATGAAAACAAAGAAAAAAAAGATGCTGTTACATCAAGTACAGAGTATAAAGTCTTCACAGTCCACATTAAACTATTCTGCAGCAGGAAACAATTGTAAAAGACTCCTAACAAACATGTTGCACTGTCATAGAACTTAGTATAAATCACTATCATGAGCACAATTTACAAATTTACTCAATCTTATACACTAGATATTTAAGAAAAGTGAAAACAGATGTATAAAGTATGCAAAATTTACAAATCTATTTAAACTGTCTTCTTTACAAACAGCTATTAAGAACAATGGTAAAACTAAATAAGAATTTTAATTAAACACCAACAAATTATAGTTAAGCTCCATATTAGCAAACTGAATCCTGCTGTTAGCTGAGAACTCATGCTCTTACCTAGTTAAGCTCCATATTATCTGAGGTGCAAATATCAAAATAGCAATATATAAGAGCATTAAAACTAAAAAGGTACTAACCAGCCATCTAAACAAGAATAAGCATTAAATGTGGTGGAATTCAGGGTTGTTTCAGTGTGGTTCAAGTCTGATTAGAGTTTGGGTCGAGCCTAGGAAGAACTAGGTTTAAATTTTCTATTTTTGTACTATAGAAGTATATTTGTCGTTTGTTTTTAAGATCAACTTTAGGGTTATTTCTGAGTCCAATTGATCAAGGATGATCAACCAAAGTTTGAACCAAGCTCCAATTCGACCCAACTGGAGTTCCAATCAAACTTCAATTCAATCTTGATCAAACCAAACCAAGGCCAAGCCCCATCTCAAGCTCAAAGACCATATTCAAGTCAGCTCCAAGTCCTCAATGTATTAAGAATCTCCAAGTTTTAAAGGAATCAGGAATCTCCAAGTCCTAACAGCATTACAACTCTTGAAGTCTTGACCTAGCCAGGGCTCCACCCCTACCTCAGCTATAAAAGAGGGAGGATAGCCCCATCTAAAGGATCCTAAAAGCAGTAGCAAAAAGCCCCAACCGGACTAACTTTCCAGCCTCCGTTGAGAGCAAGAGGAGAGAGAAAATAAAGAAGGAATTATGCAAGCTGCAGCGAAACCTCCAACTGCAGCCCCTTCTTCCTCAAGCTCCAACAGCCAAAGTCCTTCGTCGAAGCTTTGTCCAACTACTGTGAGAAGTCCCCAAACCCTGTTACTTGTTGTCCAAACCTCAGGAGGAGATTACAACGACAAGAGAGGAGTAGACCGAAACTGATAGCGATCCTCAACCTACTGAAAGCACCTAGGTGTTGTTCAAAGATAACCTGCGTTCTTACACACCTATTAGTCTCTATTCGCGCTTTTATTCCGTTGTTTAGCCTTTGTAGTTGGCACTTTAACTTTACAAGCAATAGAGGTTGCTTTCTTTCGGTTGATCAAAAGAAAGATTCACTCTTACAGTGAGAAGCCCGCAGAAAAGGCCAAAGGAAGCCACCTGAAGGCCCAAGAGAATTTTAGGATGGTAAAACTTTCTCCTCAAAACAAAATGATCTTTTTTGTGAACATTGTATAATTGCAGGTCATTCCAAAGAGAAGTGTTGGAAGGTTTACCCGGAACTCTTCCCAAAGAAGCGATTGAAAAACAATCAAAATCGACAAACCATGACTGTGACCGTGGACGACGACTCCATTGAACTTTCACAGGTTCCTTGCGTGGATCCGAGTCTGTCGTTGATGACTAGACCGAAAGTTATAGACTCAAGTCCGATGCCCAATCCAAAGGTTCAAGAAGAGCTCTTACCATAAAGATCCAAGTGAAGCAAGAAGTCACTGGTGTGATTTTTAACACTGGGTGCTAAAAGAACCCCATTCGACGAGCTTGGTTAAGAAGATCAACCTAGAGACGACACCGCATCCATGCCCATATCCTCTTGGATGGCTTCATGATAATGTGGAGACGAAGATCAATGAACAATGCAAGAGACGCTTTGTCATCACAAAGGAAATCATCGACGAGATGGCGTGCGAGGTGGTTCCACTTAATATATGTCAAGTCGTCCTTGGGAGCCCCTACTTATGGGATCAAGATATTGTTTGCTTTCATCAAGCCCAAAAGTAACAATTCCAAAAAGATGGAAGAAAGTTCATCATCACCCGAGATCCAATTGATTCGACGAAAGACTTGACATCCGCCGACCAAGCAAAAAGGATGATGAATGCTTATCACAAGCTTGTGGCTCTCACTTTGACATGCAAAAAACCAAATTCTTCCTCCACCATGATGAAAAAGGAGGAAAAACCAAAACAGATAACAACAACCTCAAAGCCCCAAGACAAGAAAGAAAATCCTCAAGTCGATGATAATCGCAACAAGGAGAACCTCATTAAAACAGCGCACATAAAGGACAGGGCCAGCCACGACAATGCCGACTACATTGATAGACCAAAACGAAACCTCCAAACAACACATGGAGAGAGAAGAAATCTCAAAGAAAGATTCAACGGGAAATGAATCGCCTAATTGAGAGAACCGTGATCAGGGACGATCAAATAGAGTTCGAGACAAACTCCAATTCAGCCTAACTAAAGTTTCAATCGGACTCCAATCAAACCAAACCAAGACCAAGCCCAATCTCAAGATTAAAGACCATATTCAAATCAGCTCCAAAACCTAAATGCATTAGGACTGTCTGAGTCCTAAAGGCATCAAGACTCTCCAAGTCCTAACAACATAGGACTCTCCGAATCCCACCCGTGCCTCAGCTACAAGAGAGGGAGAAGAGACCCATCTAAAGCATCCCAAAAGTAATAGCAAGGAGCCCTAGCCTAGCCCTAGTTTTTTAGCCTCCACTAAGAGCGAGAGAAGAGAGAAGGAGAGAGGAGGAATTTTGCAATATGCAACCAGACCTCCAACCTCAACCCCTTCTTCCTCAAGTTCTAGCAACTAAAGTCCATCGAAGCTTTGCCCAACTGCTAAGCTTTGTCCAGCTACTATAAGAAGTCTTTAGACTATTGCCTGCTATCCAAACCTCAAGAGGAGATTACATCAACAAGAGAGAAGGAGACCGAAACCAACAACAATCCTGAACCTGTCAAGAGTACTCAGGTGTTGTCCTAAGGCAACCTGCGTTCTTACGCACTTATTAGTCTCTATTCGTGCTTTTATTTTGTTGCTTAGCCTTTATAGTTGGCACTTTAACTTGCAATAGAGATTGTTTTCTTTCGATTTTACACTTGATTTCTAGTGATATCTCTTTCCTCCATCAAAACTTCCTTCCGAGAGATCAGATCGATGAATCATCGAACCCAAACCCCATAAACCAATTACAATTAAGACAATTGGATGTTATTTGGATTAGGCTAACCTGAGTTACTTAGTATTCCATTTGTTATGTGTTTGATTTAGGTTCCATTATAAATTTATTAAATTTTATGTGCAATAGGAAACGAGGCACTATTTAAGGATATCGCAGTGCTACAGTACCTCCCCATAGTAATCCACAAATAGCAGACAAATTTATTAAATTTTATGTGCAATAGGAAACGACATACTATTTAAGGATACTGCAATACTACAGTACTGCACCATAGTAATCCACAAATAGTAGACAACTACTCTCCTAATTTAAAAGGCCATTTAAGTTGTAATATCCTGTTGTACATCTCCTATGCCTTCTTGGATTCTGATACAGTGTGGTTACTGCCAGGTAAATAGGAAAAGATTCTGGAATCAAAGTTAACACCTGGGAAAAAGTTACATAACATTTTTATTTATTTGTTTGTGTACTTATTTCTTATCAAGTCGTATAAAAGGAAGACCCACAATTCTTACATCTAATAGAGAATTGTCTTTATGTGAGATGCATTCACAGAGTTATAGCAATCAAACTATCTAAATGAAACTTTGTTTTTTGAGGTCAAATGAGTCTGCTTATCATATCTTCTCTTTCCAGTGATCTTCTAACCATTTTCTTCTATTCATGGGCTCCTACCTACCACCAATTTTCATTCCCTGCCATGCTGTATCATTGGATTTTTCATTAAATTCTAAAACACGAGGCGAAGTCAATCACTGTGATATTATGAGGAAGGCCCTCTTTGCCGAACTATGATCCTTAACCCTACAGGATAGGTTGGTTCTCAACTTGCATTAGAATGGGTGGCCGAGTGCTTGAAGCTCCTGCTAACATAAATCTGCAAAGGATCAATATACACAACCTAATCTATGCAAACAGAGAATATTTCCGGTTTTAAAGGAAACCTAATAAAACTAATGATAAAACTACTAATGATAACAGGATAACCATGTGCTCCCAGATTGGATGTCTTAATGCAAAAATAATAATAATAATATGCAGTACAATTGTAGACTAAACAGAAGATATGACTCCATATATGGCATGTGTAAAAAATAGCATATGCATAACATACTTGCCAAGATCATTTCCTTCACAAATTTATGTGTGAAATATTTCTAGACAGACAAGCAACATAAATGACCAGGATAACTGAATAAAGACAAGTCCCCTGAGACAGAATGAACCAACCTTCATTGTATAGGATGCAGTAAAATGTAGCTTGTTCGCAGAATCCTGCTGTAGAGTAGATGTGATGTAAGGCATTGGCGGATTTCTGTGAACTTTGCTTGTTTTTATATTTTTCACTGCAAACTTTGAGGACAAAACCTGCTTTTCAACAGCTTCGGCCTCTGCATGAGACCCTATAGAAAGTTGATCCAACTTTTTGGAATTCAAATGGGTCAAATGTGAAGGTATAGATGTATTTATGTTCAATAAATTTGCATCTTGAAATTCAACAACAACTGTCCAATATTCTTGTTCCTTAAACTGTTCTATCTCCATTTCCCTATCACATATTAAAGCCAGAGCTGCAGACTGGACACGTCCAGCTGACTGGCATCCAGGTAACTTCCTCCATAGCAGAGGTGATATGCTAAAACCAATCAAATAATCCAGGACTCTCCGAGCAAGATATGCATTGACCAAATTCATGTCTATCTCTCTGGGATCCTGTAAAGCGTTTTTGATAGAAGACTCTGTTATTTCATGAAACACAACCCTCACAACGATAATGTTTCCATTCAATGCATCTTGCTGGTGCAACATCTCAGTTATATGCCAAGCAATTGCTTCTCCTTCACGATCAGGATCAGATGCAAGTATCAAATTTTCTGCTCTGAGAGAGAGGAAATATTAACATACAAAAAAGAATTAGGGTTAGAGACACAAACTTATCTTTAGTGCCAAAAAGCAAAATATTGATGTTGGAGATATAGAAAAGAAAAAAATACTTTTGATAGATACAGCATGTCTAGTAATACATATCGAGCTTTTTCCTGCATCTTAGTAAAAGAATGATATTATCGACGATTGCAATCTCATACCGAGTACTCCCTGGTCGGTCTGATACATACCAATTGGAACTAATCACCACATGGTACACCAGTATGTACCGAAGACTCGAAGAGGAAGAAGAAGAGGGAAAAGAGGAAGGAAGAGGTGGCAGTGGAGGAAGACGAGGAGGCACTAGAGGAAGAGGAAGAAGATACAACGGAGGAAGGAGAAAGAGGAAGGTAGAAGAGGAGATGGAGGACGAGGAGAAAACTAGAGGAAGAGGAAGGAAGAAGAGGCAGTGGAGGAAGAGGAAAAGGAAAGGAGGCAGTGGTGGAGGGATAGGTGGAAAAGAAGTGGAATGTACCCTGTTGGTGGCAACAGTGGTTGGCAGGGATGTAGGCGGCTGCTGACTATGTGTCCATGTTCCTCTCAGCTCTCGCGGTTAGAGCTAGACCACGAGGAGGAGGAAGCACACAATTTCCTTTTTATATGGTCGAATCGAACTACTGACATGGGCCAAATCCAAGTACCAAATCATGCCTGGACCAATAAATACTGATTCATGCAAACAGGAATTCCATGAACAATACACAATTACCAAAACATTCCTTGCATGGCGAGAAGATGAATGTGATTTTTCACCAAAAATACCATCAAATAGACTTCTAGATAAATTTAAAATAACTATATTAGCATACATATTATAAAGTGGATATGATAGTTGCCAGCAACTAATACAAGTATGGAGGAATCTAATCCAACTACTTGTGTGCAAGAAAGTAGACAAGCTAGACAGCAATATCAAACTAGCTTTATGGTCACATGCAAAAAACTAAAAGATGCTCGAATCATGTACTAACAACTTAATAAGATATCCTTTACCTTGTATTTGACATATTTCTAATGTTCGTTGTTGGTCAGCTACAATGTATTAAGCAAGGTTTAGCTACAATGATATTAAGCAAGGTTTATCAGTAGTACAATACCAATACAAGGGTAGCATAGCAACCTTTACCATCGTATAGTCCATGATAATAGTCCATTATCATGGATAAAAGTTCTAAAATTGACAACCTATTCCAAGTCGTATAGTCTGTTATTGCTTCTTACTTGGACCAATAAATTCTGGTTGATATGTACTGGTCTAACCATTATTTGAAAACTTAGTTTCAAGCATGGATTGTCATACTGCCCGATATGAAATGAAACGTGTAATATGCATCAGGCCACCAGTTGACAGGTATGCAAACCAGTCCATTTCCGGTGATGCACAATGAAGCGTACACAAACCCATCAGTAACAATCGGATTTCGATTGTACCAACCCCATCACACCACACCCCAACAGTCAAATTGAACATTGGGCCATGTTTTGGACCTTTAAACCACCTCCCTCCCCCACTTTCACTCACTATCACTCTTTTCATTATCACACACATTCTCACTCTTTCTCACAATCTCACTTGTTTAATCTTCCTAATCAGCAATTAGTGGCAACCAACCTCTTGATTTCAATAAAAGAGGAACTAGAACTCAAGATCGACGGAATTTCCCTCCAATTGAAGGTATTTAGCTTTTTTATGTTTTATCATTTCATACAATTAGAGGCATATTAATGCAGATTTAGAAAGATTAACCATGACTAAGGCTATTTTCTTACGATTAGGTCCAATTAGGTCAATTCTCTTATGCTTAGGTCCAATTAGGAACTCTTTTCTTTGTAGGTGATTCAAGATCAATGGAAGCAACTTCATTCAACTAGCATACATGCAACAAAGTTGTTCCTTGATGGATCTGAAAAAATTGAATTTTTTATTCTTATAACCTAGAATTTATGTTCATTTCTAGGTTAGATACAATTTATTCTTATTTAAATATAATTTATACAAAAAAAATTAGGAAAAAAACCCTAAAATCAGATTTTTTTTTTTTATTCCAAGCCATTTTTAATCTTTGTTTTTCAAAAAACTGATACATACATATAGTGTATTAACACACGGTACACCATTGCCAACCTGTCACGGACTTAACTAGAATTACCTAAGTCATGAGGCACCCTTGCAGCAAAGTCATAGACTTAGCAAGAGTTGCCTAAGTCATGAAGCACCCTTGCGCCAACTTGTCGAACTTAACTGGGATTGCCTAAGTCATGACGCGCCCTTGCGATATGCATCCGCAAAGGGTCAACCAATTTGCAACCTCGCTCAGGTCCCGTAGGACCTGTAAAAGGAGCAAGTTGATTAGTTTGAAAGCGAGCGGCGGACAAGTCCCGACGTCTCGCGAAAAGGAAAGTTTTACAAGCAATTCAGCAAAACGTTGAGTGCACGAGAGAAAAGAGAGGAAAGAGAAAATAAGGACGTTAGAAGGCAAAACGAACAGTCGCAAATCCACAAACGACTGCTCACCGGGTGTCGGGCGCGATGGCAAGTTCCCGTCAAGTTAACGTGCGAACTTGTGTATACCAATCAACGCCCAACACTACCCCAAAGCCCCATCCACCCCTGTGCCACTCGAGGGGTTATAGGGGTCTGAGATGGCTGACATTTCGCGCGCGGTTACGATCTGCAGAAAACAAGCCATGGCACGCGAAAACGGAGCCATTTTGAGGCAATTTTGCCCGGCGTGGTAAGCGATCACACTACAATGCTACGAACTGTTCTTGCTTACATTTTTCAAGCAAAAACACACAAAACCAAGGCAAAACATGCTGCCAAGCATCTGTAGAAACATGCAAAAGCAACGAACGATTCGTTGAGCGAATATGTTGCAGGTGGGCGACAACCGTTCGTGACATTCTCTCCCACTTAAACTGTCGATGCCCTCGTCGACGCTTGCTGGTAGGATTTAATGACTACTTCGTGTCGTAGGGCGTCTTTAGGCTCCCAACTGGCTTTTGTTTGAGGAAGCTTTCGCCACTTCACTAAGTATTTGGTTTACTCCGCTCCGTTGGGTAGCTTTGTCTTACAATCCGCAAAAATAGTTTCAACTCGCTTTTCGTAGGAGGCTCTGGTGAGGGGTAGCCGAGTTGGAACACTTCGGGAAGCATCTTGCGGATCTGAGTGATAGAATTTCAAGTTGCTTGCGTGGAAGGCATTGTGAATTTTGAGTCATGCCAACAGTTGTAACTTGTAGAAGACATTGTCTACCCTACTGATAATTGGAAAGGGTCCTTCGTACTTGCGTACCAATCCCTTATGCACCTTTTGCCTAAAGAACTGGAGTGATGCTAGTTGGAGCTTCACCAACACCAAGTCGCCAACTTTAAACTCTTGTGGTCGCCTTCCTAAGTCTGCCAACTTTTTCATCGTTTTGGCTGCCTTCTCCAAGTAAACCTGCATAATATCAACATTTCCATGTCATTCCTTCGCAAAGTGATATACTGATGGACTACTCCCAGTATAACCGATGGCCAAGGAGTGAGGAGTCGACGGTTGCCGTCTCGTAATGATCTCAAAGGGGCTCTTGTTGGACGTAGAGCTCCACTGCAAGTTGTAGAAGAATTGGGCAATGTCCAACAGCTTCACCCAATCCCGTTGGTTAGCACTCACGTAGTCCCGAAGATATTGCTCAAGGAGCGAATTTATTCTTTCAGTTTAGCTATCCGTCTCGGGGTGGAGGCTTATGGAAAAGTATAACTTAAACCCTAGCAATTTGAATAGCTCGGTCCAGAATCGCCCCAAGAACCGAGCATCTTGATCACTGATGATATTGTACGGGATTCCCCAATACTCCATCACATTCTTCATCATCAACTTGGCCGCCTCCTCTGCTAAACAGTCTAGGGGTGCAGCAATGAATGTTGCATACTTTGAAAACCGATCGACCACCACGAGTATCGATTCGAGTCCCCCTACTGTCGGCAAGCTTAATATGAAGTCTAAGGAAATGCTCTCCCACGGCTTTTCTAGTATGGGCAACGACTCCAAAAGTCCTACCGACTTCCGCTGCTCTACCTTATCTTGTTGGCAAGTAAGGCATGTTCGAACATATTCCTCCACATCAGTCCCCATCTTCGGCCAATAGAAAGCCCTCTTCATGAGAGCCAATGTTCACGGCTTTTCTAGTACGAGCAACGACTCCAAAAGTCCCACCGACTTCCACTGCTCTACCCTATCTTGTTGGCAAGTAAGGCATGTTCGAACATATTCCTCCACATCAGTCCCCATCTTCGGCTAATAGAAAGCCCTCTCCACGAGAGCCAATGTTCGGTGAATGCCCGGATGTCCAGTCTAAAGGGAATCGTGAAACTCTCTCAAGAGTTCACACCTCAAATTATCCGCTCGAGGTACATAAACTCTATACCCTTTGGTGGTGTAGATGAGTCCCTCCTGGACTCAAAATCGTCGTGTCTTGCCTTCTTTGATTAGTTGCATCAGGGTTCCTGCTTGGGGATCACTGTGCAATCTATCCCTGATTCTGGAAAGGAAGTTGGAGCGTAACTGACTTGCTTGGCCTCCGCCTTCTAACTGCACAGCGTTCACTAGCTCCACTTTCCGACTCAATGCATCGGCCACGACATTTGCTCTTCTAGACTTGTACTTCATTACCATGTCAAACTCAGCCAAGAAATCCTGCCATCATACTTGCTTTGGGGAGAGTCTATTTTGAGTTTGGAAGTAACTCAAAGCGATGTTGTCCATCCTTAGCACAAATCGTGATCCGAGAAGGTAGTGATGCCAAACTTGTAGACAATGGACCACCGTTGTCATCTCCTTTTCGTGCATCGGATACCACCGCTCAGTCTCGTTGAGCTTGCGGCTCTCGTAGGCCACCAAGTAACCCTCCTACATGAGTACTCCCCCAATAGTGAAGTTTGAAGCATCTGTATGGACTTCGAAGCGCTTCCCATAGTCCGACAATTTAAGTACCGGTTCTTCCAACATAGCAACCTTTAGATCTTGGAATGTCGCTTCACATTTGTCGGACCATTGCCAAGGCTGCTCCTTCAGCAACTTTGTTAGTGGAGCTGCGCGCTTCGAATACCCAGCTATGAAGCGTCGATAGTAGTTGACGAAACCAAAGAAGAATCTCAACTCCAACACTTTCTTTGGCGTTAACCATTCCGCCACAGCTTGCACCTTTGATTTATCCATCTAAATGGAACCATCATCGATTCGGTGCCCTAGGAACAAAATCTCTGTCTGAGCAAAGTAGCACTTCTCCCTTTTCACGAACAAAGTAATCTCCCTGAGGACCTTTAAAATTGTTCGAAGGTGCTCGACATACTCCTCGAGCGTTTGGCTGTAAACGACAATGTCCTCCAAGTAGACCACCACAAACTTGTCCAAATACTCCTTGAATAGTTGGTTCATGAGAGTACAGAATGTGGCTGGAGCGTTGGTTAAGCCAAAATGCATCACCAAGAACTCGAATGCTCCATACTTGGTTACACAGGTAGTCTTCGCTTCGTCGCCTTCAGCAATGCACACCTGCCAGTACCCCGACAGAAGGTCGAGTTTTGAGAAATACTTTGCTTTGCCCAGTTGGTCGAACAAGTCCGCGATAAGTAGGATGGGATACTTATTCTTCACTGTCACCTTGTTTAGGGCCCGATAGTCGACACATAATCGGAAGCTCCCATCTTGTTTCTTTTGGAAGAGGCCTAGAGCTCAAAATAATGCTTTTGAACTGAGAATAAGACCACCGCTTAGCAATTCGTCTAATTGCCTCTTGAGCTCTATCAACTCTGGAGGGGCCATGCGGTATGGTAGTCATGCTAGAGGCTTCACTCCCGGCTCCAGCTCGATACGATGATCCACGCCTCTACGTGGTGGCAGAGTTTTCGACAACTCGGGCGGCATGACGTATGTGAACTCCTTCAAAATGTTTGCCACCATAGCAAGTTCATAAATGGCCTCCCTGTCAAGTGGCTCTAGCTTTACAGCAGTCACGAAAGTTAAATCTCCTTTCGCACCCCCTTCTTCAATTGTAATGCTGATATTTGTTGTGGGTCCTTGGTTCCTCCTTGAGAAACAGGAACCACACAAGGGTCGTCGCGTCCCATTAGACATAGGTAGTTTAGGAACGATATTGGCACCAACTTTGTCGCATGCATGAACTCCATTCAGAGAATCACTTGGAAGTCCTCCAGTGGCACCGCCATCATGTTTATGCTTCTGCTCTATGTCCCGATCTTGATGGGCACCGCCTTTGCTAGTCCGAAGATCCGCTTAGCCTCCGTGTTCACTGCCTTCATCTGACTTGGGTTCTTCTCCAAGTTTAGCCCAAGTCACCTTGCTTCTCTGTCGACAATGAAATTGTGGGTGGCACTTGTGTCCACCATCGCACAGGTTGTTCGACCATTGAGCTCGATGTCTACGTACATCAGCTCGTTGCTCCCTGCTTTCTGTGGCTTCGTCTTCAAGTTCTCCCTCACTTGACCCCGCAACGTATTCAACAAACGTATTGCTCTCATCCAGGGTCCTTGCAACTCCTCGTCATCGCTGCTGGATTCCGAACTACTCAAACTAAGAGCGACGGCCTTGCCCTTGTCCGATCTGGGGGGGTGGATTGAAGTTGTTAAGGCATTGAGTGCTTGTTTGTGGGCACTCTCTCACCATGTGCGATCCTCCACATAAGAAGCATCCGCCAAGTTTTGGGGCTTTGCCTTTTGAGCTTAGTCCTTTGTGGGAACTCTTCTTCCTTTGTTCGCCCCCAGACTCCTTTCCTCGAAAATATGTCGATGAGCGATTTCATGAAAATTATTTCTTTTTCCCCGAGTCCTCCGAGGAAACAAAGTCAGTGAGCCTTCCGCAGCTACAATTGCTCCGATCACATCGGTGACATTCCTTCGATGCAGTTCCTATTGTGCCCACGACTTCAGGCCATCGAGGAAGCTGAATAGCTTATTCTTTTTAAACATGTCCAATATATCCAGTATCAGTGCGAAAAATTGCTTCACATAGTCCCGAATGGAAGTACTTTGGCGAAGTTGTCTCAGCTTCCTCCTTGCGATAAACTCAATGTTCTCGGGTAGGAACTAAGTTCTCAACTCCGCTTCAAGTCCTCCCATATGTCCACTCGACACCGACCTTGTTGGATCTCCTCCCAACGAGTTCGCCACCAAAGTTTTACATCCTCATTCAGATACATGGTTGCTATTGAAACTTTGGTATCTTCATAATCGGGCCTTGTAGCTCGAAAGTACTATTCCATGGCGGCATGACGTATGTGAACTCCTTCAAAATGTTTGCCACCATAGCAAGTTCATAAATGGCCTCCCTGTCAAGTGGCTCTAGCTTTACAGCAGTCACGAAAGTTAAATCTCCTTTCGCACCCCCTTCTTCAATTGTAATGCTGATATTTGTTGTGGGTCCTTGGTTCCTCCTTGAGAAACAGGAACCACACAAGGGTCGTCGCGTCCCATTAGACATAGGTAGTTTAGGAACGATATTGGCACCAACTTTGTCGCATGCATGAACTCCATTCAGAGAATCACTTGGAAGTCCTCCAGTGGCACCGCCATCATGTTTATGCTTCTGCTCTATGTCCCGATCTTGATGGGCACCGCCTTTGCTAGTCCGAAGATCCGCTTAGCCTCCGTGTTCACTGCCTTCATCTGACTTGGGTTCTTCTCCAAGTTTAGCCCAAGTCACCTTGCTTCTCTGTCGACAATGAAATTGTGGGTGGCACTTGTGTCCACCATCGCACAGGTTGTTCGACCATTGAGCTCGATGTCTACGTACATCAGCTCGCTGCTCCCTGCTTTCTGTGGCTTCGTCTTCAAGTTCTCCCTCACTTGACCCCGCAACGTATTCAACAAACGTATTGCTCCCATCCAGGGTCCTTGCAACTCCTCGTCATCGCTGCTGGATTCCGAACTACTCAAACTAAGAGCGACGGCCTTGCCCTTGTCCGATCTGGGGGGGTGGATTGAAGTTGTTAAGGCATTGAGTGCTTGTTTGTGGGCACTCTCTCACCATGTGCGATCCTCCACATAAGAAGCATCCGCCAAGTTTTGGGGCTTTGCCTTTTGAGCTTAGTCCTTTGTGGGAACTCTTCTTCCTTTGTTCGCCCCCAGACTCCTTTCCTCGAAAATATGTCGATGAGCGATTTCATGAAAATTATTTCTTTTTCCCCGAGTCCTCCGAGGAAACAAAGTCAGTGAGCCTTCCGCAGCTACAATTGCTCCGATCACATCGGTGACATTCCTTCGATGCAGTTCCTATTGTGCCCACGACTTCAGGCCATCGAGGAAGCTGAATAGCTTATTCTTTTTAAACATGTCCAATATATCCAGTATCAGTGCGAAAAATTGCTTCACATAGTCCCGAATGGAAGTACTTTGGCGAAGTTGTCTCAGCTTCCTCCTTGCGATAAACTCAATGTTCTCGGGTAGGAACTAAGTTCTCAACTCCGCTTCAAGTCCTCCCATATGTCCACTCGACACCGACCTTGTTGGATCTCCTCCCAACGAGTTCGCCACCAAAGTTTTACATCCTCATTCAGATACATGGTTGCTATTGAAACTTTGGTATCTTCATAATCGGGCCTTGTAGCTCGAAAGTACTATTCCATGTCGAACAAGAAATTCTCAAGCTCCTTTGCATCCCTGGCACCCTCATTGCAATACGGCTCGGGTGCCCTCAAGTTTTGTGGCGACGCAACACGAGTGTTGCTCCCTCCCACATTTAGCGCCCTTATGAGCAATGTCACTCTGGAAGTGAGTTCCGCCACGACTTCATGCAGATGTTGCATGGAGACTTTGGTGTCTTTCGTTAGTCGATCGACTAGGGACTCAACCTTGTCGATCCGAGATTCAGCTTCTTCTTGCAAGCTCTTTACCCCAAGAAGCCTTCGTTGGCCTTAGTAGATTTCCTCCAAACTCACTTCAAGAACATCAAGGCGAGTTTCCGTCATTGAGTCTCTCCTTGTGGTTCTTTTTCCCGGTTGACACTCCAGATTGCGCCTCATCCGCTCGCGGAGAATAACCAACTTCTCACTCGTCATGTTTATTGTCACGCTCCTCTTGAGCAGCTCCAACAACATGCGAGCAAGTTTGTAGTTGCAGCCCACCTACGGCTGCTTAGGGCAATGGTCCGACTTGCCCCATCTTGCTCGATTCACCACGATACTTCGCCATGGCGAGATTGCGAAGTTTCTTCACTGTTTGCTCGAATTGCTTGCCCGCTCTGATACCACAATGTCACAGACTTAGCTGAAATTGCCTAAGTCGTGAGGTACCCTTGCGGCAAAGTCACGGACTTAGCTGGAGTTGCTTAAGTCGTGAAGCACCCTTGCGCCAACTTCTCGAACTTAGTTGGGATTGCCTAAGTCATGACACACCCTTGTGATATGCATCCGCAAAGGGTCCGCCAATTTGCAACATCGCTCGGGTCTTATAGGACCTGTAAAAAGAGCAAGTTGATTAGTTCGAAAGCGAGCGACGGACAAGTCCCAACGTCTCGCGAAGAGGGAAGCTTTACAAGCAATTCAACAAACACTTGAGTGCAAGAGAGAAAGAGAGGACGGAGAAAACAAGGACTTTAGAAGACAAAACGAACCGTCGCAAGTCCACAAACAATTGCTCACTAGGTGTCGGGCGCGATGGCAAGTTCTCATCAAGTTAACATGCGAATTTGTGTATACCAATCAACGCCCAACACTACTCCGAAGCCCCATCCACCCCTGTGCCACCTAGGGGGTTTCAGGGGTCTAAGATAGTTGACATTTCGTGTGCGACTGCGGTCTACAGAAAATAGGCCATGGCACATGAAAACGAAGTCATTTTGGAGTAGTTTTGCCCGACGTGATGAGCGGTCGCATTGCAACGCTGCGAACTATTCTTGCTTACATTTTTTAAGCAAAAACACACAAAACCAAGGCAAAACATACTGTCAAGCATCTGTACAAGCATACAAAAGCGACGAACGATTCGTTGAACGAAGATGTTGTGGGTGCGCAACGATCGTTCGTGACAAACCAGTGCGTATCAATCCGACCAAGATCGATATGTATTGAACACTAAGACCAGTACGTATCAGACCAGCCAAGACTAGCACGACACTGTGTTCCTTGGTTTTAAGATTCAACTATCAAGAGTTCAAGATTTCTTTGGGAAGCTTCAATGAGTTCAAGCAAGCACCAACCGAAAACCTTATATAAGAGAAAAGGTAGCATTGTGACTTGAACCCAATAAGCCCACAGGCACTCTAACGTGGATAAATTGACCTTCAATCACATGAACCAAAATGCTTAAATTTCAAGTTAAGCAATGCTAACTCCATCACACCTTACATACCAACAAAACTCGTAGTATACTTACAAATGTGAAACTAATCTAGATATCTCAATTTTCCAAGTCAATGAGGGACATGTAAATAACACACTCACACTAAAATAATGTCTTAAACCTCTTAGAAGTTCTTCACCTCATCTTCCTATAAATTAGAGCATTAAAACTTTTTTTTATCAATTCTGATTAACAAATTCTATTACATTTTTATTGATTTCATGCTAGTGAAGATAGTAGGAGATATGTATAATTTTCTCTCTAACTGCAATTTTCATTTTCTTATATCTATACTAGAATTTCATGAAGGCAAATAAAATATCTTTAGTCATCCCAATCATTACTTTGACCAAAAACTTCAATGTTTTAATTTTAGTCCCCATGAAGAAAAATTAAACTGTTCACAACTTGATGAAATCATATTGAATAGATTTTACACCTAACTAGACTTTTGAATTACTACTATTTCCTTTTTTGAGCTCAAGTTTGCAACAACCGTTTCCTGTATTATATGATGATGATTTTTTTTTTACCTCGAGTTCACTACAAATCTGTTCTTGCAGTAATACTTATGAACTATGCAACAAAACTTAATAAGCTAGTTTTGGATCTGTGGTAAATCAGTAAATGTTTAATGTACCTCTGCATGACCTGTGATGAATAAAAATACAATTTTTTTTATTCTTCAAATTTAATATAACAATTTTTTGCTAATATTTTTTATATCAAAATTTGAAATGGCAGAAGTTTGATCAGAATTTCTACAAACGTTAGGAGTCCAACCATCAAACAATATCTGAAAACTTCAAAATTAGGCCCTACTCAAGTTTTCTAGAGCAAACATTTGTATCACACGACAATGAAGTGCTAAACAATTAGGTCAGAAACAAGGTTACTCCTATCTGCTTTCTCCTATTGAAAAAGATTTTGCATCTATCGAATAAAGGAAGCTTTAGTTAAAGTCAATTAATCATTGGAATTTCATGAATGCATCTCATTTGCAGATATTACTATCAAGGCAACATTAACTACTATGGACCAAGTGAGCAACTAGGTCACCATTCAATGGTCAGCTATCATGAAGTCCAAATCAAGAATACTACAGAAGATAAGAGTAAATTTTTGAAATTGTCTTTATATTTAACATCAATCCTCTAATGAGTTCCACAATCCTGACTAAGGCACACTGGGGCATGTAACTGCAATAACAAAAATCCAGGTCAGTGGGAGGATATAACAATCTACCTTATTGCTTACTTTAAGTTCATACAGCAAGGGAGCAATGTTCCAAGTTCCCTATACAAGAAAGACAAAGCACAAGTTCCCTATATTTGTTGTTCATCACATATATATCAAGTAAATATAAAATTTGTGATAGCATTCGCTGACCAATGACCATGATCAGGCCAAGTTGATAACGTGAAGAAAATTGCCAAAAGCAAACTACTACAGTAATCTAACAATGCTAGAAACTTCTAATAGATCCTCTCAAGGACATGAATAATTCAACTCCAACAATGCTTTTAAAGAACAATTTTACCATAAGAATGGTTCACTTGAACCTAATGAGATGGATAGAAAAGCTCCCTGATGCCACAATATGTGTTTTATGGCAAACCGGTGTCGGCATAATATTCAGGTGCTCACTTCTTAACTATTCTATTTTAACTATTCAGTGAGAGGGCCTTAGTACAATGGTAAGATTGTTCAATTGCGCCCTTGGTAACCATAGTTCAAGTCACGGAGACAGCTTCACTAAATATAGAGGTAACAGCTTCACTATATATAGAAGATGACATACATTGACCTTCCACACATTGGTAGGACCCTCCTGGATTCACACCTTTTTATATACTTCTAAATACACATGCATAAATAATGCTAAGACCTTAAATGCATGTTCACACAGTCAAGACACAATATAGAGTAATAAATTGTACCATACCACTATTTATGAGATATTGCAATCTAGGGTGGCAATCCTTAACAATCCAACCATATCAGTTAGGTTTGGGTAACTGAATTTGACACTTACCATTTAGATTGCCGAAGCCTAATCCAGATACAAGAAGATTAATTTGAGTTTGCCTCAGAAAAAGGATCAGATTTGAGTTTACCACTCTGACTCAACATTTCAACATGATCGGTGATGATTAATCTGAAAATACTTTGGTGCAATTTGATCTAAAGTTAAATTGAGGTAATAAAGATATGGAAGAACAATTGATAAGAAGACTGCCAAGAGTATTAAAAAGATTTTATGTGGCATAGGTTAGAGTATTAAGAAGATTTTATGTAGCTTAGGTTATCTAGATAACTTACATGTATGACCTTGGTGTCAGCAAAGAGCGCTCTCTCTATCACAAGTGGTCTTTCTCTCCAACTCTAGGGCCTAACAGTAAAATAAATGTTAAACCTTATAAACATATTGGGTCATTTTTCAAAATCTTTAACTTTTGAGACTTGTGCTTACCCAATCAAAACTTGTATCATGATACTAGAGTAGATCATGCATTTGAATCCTGCATCTACCTCTTTTTTCCATTATTTAATTAAAAATATTTGTGCAATACTCATTCTTTGTTGTGACTTCCATCATACACTTGGGTTGTTTCATTCACACATCAAGCCTAAACGGGCTTGCATGTGAGAGATGTTAAAGCTTGTAAATGTTTTGGGTTCTTTCCTAAAAGCTTAGGCTTTTGGGATTTGTAATTACCCAATCAAAATCTTGATTAACAAAGAAATAACATATGCAAAGTAGAAGATGGGTGGCAGCATTTCCAGTCTGACTTAGGGTTTACCACTCTTTAGTTGGTATATGGAAAGCTGCTGCCACTTAATTTCAGAGAAATTTAAAAAACAAGAAAGTACAGGTAGGGTTGTTTGAGATCGATGTTGGGGAGAGTCACTGTGAGAATCGCTTTTAGCGGATAATAGAAAAAAGAAAGCAAGAAAAGTGACAAAGGAAGAAACGACAGAATGTAAAGGTCGATCACCTAAGAGATACCACTCACATGACTTTTCTGCTGATTCCAAATATTCAACTTTTATATAAGCCAAATACCAAGTTTGCTTTATACCTCAATTTTTGAGTCGTAAACTCACTAGGACTTATCAAATAAAGGCAACTCACATATTTCTTCTGTCAATTCAAGTTATCTAACTACCTTCAAGTACTAAATAAAGGAAACTCATATTTCTTCTGTCAATTCAAGACATCAAACTACCTTCAAGTACTAAATATGCAGTTTATTTCATGCCTCAATATATGAGTCTTGCTTCTGTTAGAACTCTGGAAAGAAAATTAAATGGTGACAAAAACTGCCTAATTTCATTGGCTTTTTTAAAAATGTGACAAAAGAATCATAATGTCAACTCATTTAAACAGATACATAATGGACTTAAATCCAAGGGCTGGTGTTTCACAGCATATGTTGATATCTTTCTTGCAAGGCACAATTTCATTTTGTGTTGGTCAGCATGGTCCTATGCAGGGCAACACAAGCTAGCATTTTGTCAACACTTTCTGGGATGGGTTGGCATGGCACATGTTAGTACCTCCTAGCATGTTACATTTGCGCTGTTCTCATGGTGGCTCTGCCACTATAAGCATGGGAACTCTTCTACTGCACATAAAGTTGAGCATGTTCGTACATGCATAATGGATAAAAGATAAAGACTAAGTGCATTTATTCAAGTATTGTCATCTTTGATGTCAGTGTGATTCAGTCAGCCACAATGCGAGCTATCTATGATTATGTGCTTCATGTGAGTCCTCTATGACCAATAAGATTGCACTGGTAAAATAGTTCCTTTAGTGGGCGTAACACCTAAGAGCAGCTTGAACCAAGGAAATGATTTTTACCCACCAGGAAAAACTAAAATACGAAGCAAAAGTGCACATCAATAAATGCTCGGGAAAAAATATGGTAAGTACAAAAAAGACTAGTTATCTTACCCTTTCAGTGCTGCTTGAATACTTTTGAGATGAGTCCACGCAGCATCAGGTACCTCCCAGACCATACTGAAATCATCATCAGGCCTTACTGATTTTGATCTGGCAGCCAAGTCTCTCACATGGCCATAACTAGGCAGAACTTCGTACATATTCCCAAGATATTTTTGAATTACTTTTGCTTTTGTGACTGACTCCACAACCACAACTGATTTGCCACTAGGCGGATAGAGAGGTTTAAACTGCATTCTCCGACTCTCCACTCCCCCAGTTGAAGGTTTCTGACGAGTAACTTTAGCTTCACTAGGTCTAGCCATCACACTAAGCAATTTTTTCCCTGATCTTCTCTTAGAACCTTTGATAGTCGTTGTTGTACCAGAAAGTTGCTCCTTTTTCTTGCTACTGTCCTTCTGATTTTTCTCTGGAGCTTTAGCATCTTTATCATTACTGCTCCTCTTAGCTGGTTCTTTCTTTTTCTTAACCTCCTTAACAAATTTCTTTTCATGCTCAGCAGTGTTGGAAATCATATTATTGGTTTTTCTGTCAGTAACAGAACCTCTTTTAGGTGGCTTAGAAGGTGCGGTATTTGTTTTTCGACTAATGCCATTGCAGGTAGATTTTTTTTCTTTCTTCTTTAATCCACGAAGCACATTAGGTGCAGAAGCACCATCACCTTTATTTTTAGTTTCCAAGACCTGAGTTTTATCAATACGTTTTGGGCTTGCCCTATATTGAATTATTTTTCTACTGTTGGATGAAAATAATCTTCTAGTAACAAGTTCACCAGCAAAATAATTCATTCTAGAACAATTGTCAGCTCCCAAAGTTCGACAAGTGAAATTAGACCCGGTTATTGAAGAACTGCAGTTCCCTAACTTAATCTGCTGAGGTAACCTAATAGCAACCTTCACAGCTTCCAATCTTGATAAATTAAATTTTACTGTTTTTACCATAAGGTGGGCATGCCTCCCATTGTTTTTATTGTTGACAAGAAGCGAGTTTGGCAAGCATGTAGATGGAAAATTCCGGCCCAACCTGTATTGAAGCTGACAAAACAAACAAATTCAAAAAAGAACAAGGGAAAAAAGAAGAAGAAATTATCATTAAGAAGACCACCACATGTTCCAATTACTATTATGGCAATATAACAAGTATAACATGCATGAAATCATTGACAGGAAGAACCAATAACTGCAGTAAGAATGTGAACGCCAAAATTAGCATTAAGAAACCAAAAGGTGCAGATAAACAAGTTTTAACGAATTGCAACAAGAAAAAACAGTATAGCTCGTCTCTGGGATATGACACAGCAAGCTATCAACTGCGACATGGCATGAAACTTTTATCCTTTTCTAACCTTCCTAGCAGGAAATGCACTAAAGACAGGTTTTTTTTACTTTCAAGGCCAGAAAACACAGCCAAAACAGCAAACAAGGTGCGAGCAAAGAGAAATCACCATCATTGGAGGAAGCCTCAAGGGATAAGACAAGTTCATCCGCGAGGAGCTAGTCACGAAGAGCCTATGCAGCTGGAACGCCATGCGACACCCCTCCGACACGCTTCGACGTCAAAAACCTCTGAAGCAAGAACCAAAGCGAGGGAGAAAAGAACACACGAAATGTCAGTACCAATCCTCGCTCAAGAAAACAGAGGTAGGAGCTCTTCCTGCAGCGGGTTCCGACACCTGAGAAGCGCCAGGATTAGGGTTTCGTGGCGGCATCAGCAGCGACGCATGGCGGCGAGGGGTGGTTTCGGGCAAGATGATGAGGGGAGGCGCGGCTTCCGCTTTGGAGAGTAGGGATGGGAAAGATCGGCGCGAGGGGTTTCGGGGTTTCCGTCGTGGATATATATCGTAAATACCAGCACAAAGCAGCCGCTAACGCCGTTTGTGTGCGCCGTGTTCTAGGTCGTCGTCTTATTTCTTTTTCTCACCCTCCGAGTTTATATTTAAAAATATTTACGTCAAGACTAATTACATGTTATCTATGTAATTAGTTACCTTTTATATTTTTAAAAATTATATTAAAATTTTTATATTTATGAAAGTAAAATATTAGCGCTGTAACTTGTTCGAACTTACATTTTTACAAGCAAAAGCACCTAAAACCAAGCCAAAATACGTTGCCAAACAACTATACATGTAAACACAAATGATAAACGGTTCGTTGAACAGAGTTGTTGCGGGTACGCATCGACCGTTCGTGACATTCTCCCCCACTTAAACTATCGATGCCCTCGTCGACGCTTGTTAGTAGTTGTTGATGATTGCTTCTTCATATCGTAGGGCGTCTTCGGGCTCTCAACTGGCTTCAGTTCGGGGAAGTTTTCGCCACTTCACTAAGTACTTGGTCTGTTCAGCTCCAGTGGGTAGCTTTATTTTACAGTATGTTAAAATTGTTTCAACTCGCTTCTCATAGGAGGCTTTGGTGGGGGGGGTAGCCGAGTTGGAACACTTCGGGAAGCATCTTACGGATCCGAGTGGTAGGCTTTCAAGTTGTTGGCGTGAAGAACATTGTGAATTTTGAACCACACTAGCAGCTGCAACTTGTAGGAGACGTTGCCCAACCTACTGAAAATTGGGAAGGGCCCTTCATACTTGCGCACTAATCCTTTGTGTATTTTGTTCTTAAAGAATTGGAGTGATGTTAAGCCCGTGCAATATCTATATTTCGGTGCCACTTCTTTGCGAAGTGGTAGGCTGACGGACTACTCCCAGTATACCCGATTACCATGGTGTGAGGAGTTGATGGTTGTTGCCCTGTAATGATCTCGAAGGGGCTCTTATTGGACGTAGAGCTCTACTGCAAGTTGTAGGAGAATTGGGCAATGTCCAACAACTTCACTCAATCTCATTATTTGGCACTCACGTAGTGTCGAAGATATTGCTCTAGGAGTGAGTTTATCCTTTCAGTTTGGCCATTCGTCTAGGGGTGGAGGCTTGTGGAGAAGTATAACTTTAACCCCAACAATTTGAATAACTCGGTCCAGAATCGTCCCAGGAACCGAGCATCTCGATCACTGATGATATTATGCGTGACTCCCCAATACTTCACCACATCCTTCATCATCAGCTTGGCCGCCTCCTCTACTGAACAGTGTAGGGGAGCAATAATGAAAGTTGCATACTTTGAAAATCGATTGACCACCACGAGTATCGATCCGAGTCTCCCTACTGTTGACAAGCTTGATATGAAATATGAGGAAATGCTCTCCCACGGCCTTTCTGGTTTGGGCAACGACTCCAAAAGTCCCACCGGCTTTCGTTGCTCCATCTTGTCTTGTTGGTAAGTGAGGCATGTTCGAACATATTCCTCCATATCAGTCCCCATCTTCGGCCAATAAAAGGCCCTCTCCACGAGAGCCAAGGTTCTGTGAATGCCTGAGTGTCCAGACCAAAGGGAATCGTGACATTCTCTTAAGAGTTCACGCCTCAGATTATCCACTCGAGGAACATATACCCTATTCCCTTTGGTGTAAACGAGTCCCTCTTGGACCCAAAATCGTCATGCCTTTCCTTCTTTGATGAGCTGCATTAGGATTACTACCTAGGGATCACTATACAGTCCATCCCTAATCCTGGAAAGGAAGTTGGAGTGTAACTGACTTGCTTGGCCTCTGCCCTCCAATTGTCCGACATTCACACGCTCCACTTTCCGACTCAATGCATTGGCCATGCTATTTGCCTTTCCGGGCTTGTACTCCATTGCCATATCAAACTCAGCCAGGAAGTCCTACTATCGTGCTTGCTTTGGGGAGAGTTTCTTCTGAGTTTGGAAGTAGCTCAAGGCGATGTTGTCTGTCCTTAACACAAATCGCGATCCAAGAAGGTAGTGTTGCCAAACTCGTAGATAGTGGATCACTACTGTCATCTCTTTCTCATGCACCGGATATCACTACTCGGTCTCATTGAGTTCGCGGCTCTCGTAGGCCACCGGATGACCTTCCTGCATTAACATTCCCCCAATAGCAAAGTCTGAAGCATTTGTATGGACTTTGAAGGGCTCCCCATAGTCCGACAATTTGAGCACCGGTTCTTCCAATACAGCAGCCTTTAGATGTTGGAATACAATCTCGCATTTATCAGACCACCTCCAAGGTAGCTCCTTCAGCAACTCCGTCAGTGGAGTTGCACGTTTCGAATACCCTGCTATGAAGCATCGATAGTAGTTGACGAAACCAAGGAAGGATCTTAACTCTAGCACTTTCTTTGGAGTTCGCCATTCCGCAACCACTTGCACCTTCGATTTGTCCATCCGAATGGAGCCATCACCGATGCGATGCCCCAAGAATAAGATCTCCATTTGAGCAAAGTAGCATTTCTCCCTTTTCACGAACAAAGTGTTCTCCCTAAGAACCATGAAAATTGTTCGAAGGTGCTTGACATGCTCCTCGAGCGTTTGACTGTAAACGATTATATTGTCCAAGTATATGACCACGAACTTATCCAAATACTCTTTGAATAGTTGGTTTATGAGAGTGCAGAACATGGTCGGAGCATTGGTTAAGTCGAAAGGCATCACCAAGAACTCAAACGCTCCATACCTGGTCACATAGGTAGTCTTCGCTTTTGTCGCCTTCGGCAATGCGCACCTACCAATACCCCGACCGAAGGTCGAGTTTTGAGAAATACTTGGCTTTGCCCAATTGGTCGAATAAGTCCGCGATGAGCGGGATGGGAAACTTGTCATTCACTGTCACTTTGTTGAGGGCTCGGTAATCGACGCATAGTCGAAAGCTCCCATCTTGTTTCTTCCGGAAGAGAATTGGAGCTCCGAATGGTGCTTTAGAACTGCGGATGAGACCATCGCTTAGCAGTTCACCTAACTGTTTCCTGAGCTCGGCCAACTCTTAAGGGTATATGCGGTAGGGTGGTCTCGCTGGAGGCTTGACTCCTAGCTCTAGCTCGATGTGATAATCCACGCCTCTGCGTGGCCGCAGAGTCTTTAGCAACTCGGGTAGTATAACATCCGTAAACTCCTTCAGGACGTTCGCCACCACAGCAGGTTCATGAATAACCTTCTCGTCGAGTGGCTCTAGCTTCATAGCAACCACGAATGTTAGTTTACCTTTTCGTACCCCTTTCATAAGTTGTAATGCTGAGGTTCCCTGGTTCTTCTCTGAGAGACGGGAACCACATAGGGGTCGTCACCTCCCATCATACATAGGGAGTTTAGGAACGACATTGGCACCAACTTCGCCGCGTGCATGAATTCCATTCCAAGAATCACTTGGAAGTCATCCTGTGGCACCGCCATCATGTTTGTGCTCCCGCTCCATGTTCCGATCTTGATGGGAACTTCCTTTGCCAACCCGGAGATTCACTTGGCCTTCGAGTTCACTGCCTTCATTCGACTTGGTCTCTTCTCCAAGATCAGCCCAAGTCGCTTTGCTTCTCGATCGGTAATAAAGTTATGGGTAGCGCCCGTGTCCATCATTGCACGAGTCGTTTAGCCATTGAGCTTAATGTCTACATACATCAGCCCGCCACTTCCTGCTTTTTGTAGCCTTATCTTCGTGTTCTCCCTCACTTGACCCCACATAGCGTTTAACAAATGCATTGCTCCCATCTGAGGTCCTTGCGACTCCTCACCATCGCTGTTGGATCCAGAACTACTCGAACTAAGAGCGATAACCTTGTCCTTGTCCAATCGGGGGGGATGGATGGAAGCTGTTAAAGCATTGAGTGCATGTTTTTGTGGGCACTCTCTTACCATGTGCGACCCTCTACACAAGAAGCATCCGCCAGGTTTCGGGGCCTTGCCTTTCGGGCTTGGCCCTTTGTGGGAACTCTTCTTCCTTTGTTCGCCCCCAAGCTCCTTTCCTCGAGAATATTTTGGAGGGCGATTGCCTGAATATTGTTTTCTTCTTCCCGGGTCTTCAGAGGAAACAAAGTCGGTGAGCCTTTCTATGGCAGCAATTGCCCCGATCACATTGGCGACATTCCTTTGATGTAGTTCTTGTTGAGCTCATGGCTTCAAACTATCGAGGAAGCTGAACAGCTTATCCTTCTCGGACATGTCATGTATGTCCAGCATTAGCGAAGAAAATTGCTTCATGTAGTCTCGAATTGAAGTACTCTAGCGGAGTGTCGTAACTTCCTTCTTGCGATGAACTCTATATTCTCCGATAGGAATTGAGTTCTCAACTCTCGCTTCAAGTCCTCCCATATGTCAACTCGATACCGACCTTATTGGATCTCCTCCCAACGGGTTCGCCACAAAGTTTTGCATCTCTGTTTAGATACATGGTTGTTATAGAAACTTTGGTTTCTTCAGAATCAGGCCTCGTAGCTCGAAAGTATTGTTCTATGTCGAACAGAAAATTCTCGAGCTCTTTGGCATCTCGGGCACCTCCATAACAATGCGGCTCGGGTGCTCTCAAGTTTTGTGCCGGTGCAACACGGGTGTTGCTTCCTCCCGCATTTAGTGCCCTCGTGTGCATGGTCACCTTGGAAGTGAGTTCTGCCATAACTTCCTGCAGGTGTTGCACGGAGTCTATGTTGTCATCTGACAATCGATCGACTAGGGCCTCAACCTTGTTGATCCGGGACTCCGCTTCTTCTTGTGAGCTCTCTACCCCAACAAGCCTTCATTGGCCATAGTAGAGTTCCTCCAAGCTCGTATCAAAAACATCCAAGCAGGTTTCCGTCACAATGAGTCTCTCCTTATGGCTCTTCTTCCCGGTTGGCGCTCTAGATTGTGCCTCCTCCACTCGCGAAGAGTAGCCAACTTATCGCTCATCATGTTTGTCGTCGTGCTCCACTTGAGTGGCTCCAACAACATAAGAGCGAGTATGCATTTGCAGCCCACCTGCGGTTGCTTGGGGTAAGGATTTGGCTTGCCCCATCTTGCTTGATTCGCTACGATGCTTTGCCATGGTGAAAATACGAAGTTCTTTCGCTGCTTGCTCGAATTGCTTACCCGTTCTGATATCACAATGTCACGGACTTAGTTGGAATTGCCTAAGTAGTGAGGCACCCCTGCGGCAAAGACGCGAACTTAGCTTACGTTGCCTAAGTCATGCCTCGCCCTTATGATATGCGTCTGCAAAGATCAGTCCACTTACAACCTCTTGTAGGTCCCGAAGGACCTGTAAAAGAGAAAGTTGATTAGTTCGAAGAACGAGCTGTCACGAACGATCATTGCGCACTCACAACAACTCCATTTAATGAACCATTCGTCACTTTCGTTTACATGTACATCTGCTTGGCAGCATGTTTTGGCTTGGTTTAATGCTCTTTTTCTTATAAAAATGTAAGTTCGAACAAGTTGCAGCGAAACAGTGTGATCGCTCACTGAACCGTGCAAAATAGCCCAAAATGGCTCCGTTTTCGCGTGCCATGGGCTATTTTCCGCAGCCTGCTACTGCACGCCAAACCATCAGCCATCTTAGCCCCTTAGAACCACCCGGGTGGCACCATGGGAGATGGGGCTTCGGTATTATGTCGAGCGTTGAACAACCTTTCGCAAGTTTGCACGTTACCTTGACGGGAACTTGTTGTCACGCCCGGTACCCGGTGAGCAACTGTTTGTGGACTTGCAATTGTTCATTCAACCCTCTAAAGTCCTTGTTTTCCTCCTCTCCTTCTTTTCTCTTGTGCACGCAAGGTACTTGCTGAATTGCTTATAAAGCTTCCCCTTTTCGTGAGATGTCGGGACTTGTCCATCGCTCGTTCTTCAAACTAATCAACTTTCTCTTTTACAAGTCCTTCGGGACCTGTGAGAGGTTGTAAGTGGGCTGATCTTTGCGAACGCAAATCGCAAGGGCGAAGCGCGACTTAGGCAACGCAATGTCACGGACTTAACTGGTTTTGCCTAAGTCGTGCAGCACCCTTGCGTGTCCGTCCGCAAAGGTCAGCCTCCCTGAAACCTCCCATGGTCCCTTAGGGTCTACAAAAGAGAAAACGAGTTAGAAAAAACGTCTCACTCAAGATCCACAAGTAAACATCTCAAAAAACACTTCATAGCCAATGCAAATTATAAACAGACTTTACAAGCTCTGAACGGTTGCACAACAAATGGTCAAAATGGTCCACTACAGATCGAATATCTCTCACAAGTGTCCACATGACATAACCTTTATTTATAAGCCTAAAGCGGCCACCAAACCCAACTAAAATAGGACTATTAAGCCTTCGGTCATCCCTTTACGTGTTGTGTAACACATGAATATACCAAAAGACATGGATATACAAAAGCATTACATCAAATATCCTATTTAGAAGTTTGTCCATGACATTCGCCCCCACTCATTCCTTTGATGTCCTCGTCGAAGCCTTTGTTGACACTGTAACTCCTCGCCTTTGTTGAGTATTCAATCTTCTTCTCCAGCTATAATGCACCTTTTGGCTCCCAGCTGCTCTCCGCTGTTGTTGTTAAGTAGTCGAACTTTTGATCCGCCATACTACTTCAATTTGCTAATGACTTTGACTCTAGTGTGGGGTTGGCTGAGTTGTGTTGATCCCTGTTGGTTCTTGCGGATCCTTCAGATTAAAGAAACGACCATCCTTACTTTGCGCCAGTCTCTTAAATGACTCGTGCTATTTGAACTAGGTGGATGCTTGTTGGAGCTTTGACGAGCATCACCTCATAAACTTTTGAAGTTTTTGGGTCCTTCCTCTATAAAATTTGTCCATCGACTCTTCTTTCACTTAGTTGTCCCTTCCAAGTAGGTTCGCATCACTTCCGCTCTTGATTGGCATTTCATTGGGAAATGAAACGGACAATCTACTCTCAGTAGCACTGATCACCATTGGTGAGGATTTGACAACTATTGTCTTCTATTATCTTCGAATGGTCTTTGAACTTGTGCAGAGCTCCTCTGGTGGATAGATAAGAGAATTAGGGTACTCGGTTTTGCCCATTCTCTTAAGAGTTGAGAAGGCAAAGGTTACTTGACTTCGCTCGCTTCCTCGATGGTTGTACTCCATGCATCGTGCTGGTTACTGGCCTTCGCCTACTCTTTGCTTACACTTCTGAAGCACTTGAAGTGTTTGCACTCCTTGCGTTGAGTTAATTACTGTGATTCACCTTATCAATGCCATCAAACTTCTGGAATGCAGGAAGTTTTCACCCCAACTTGGAGTAAGTCTCTAGTAGTTTTGGTTGCCTCTAGGATTATACCATCTTCTCCATCAACTCTACCGCCTACACCACTGAGTAGCAAAGGTACAGCACTGCGTATTGCTTGTTTCATTCCTTGGTCGTGCACACATGCAAGACCCGAAGTCCTTCACTTTCGGCTATCTTGATGAGTAGCTCGTTGACACCGGTCTTGCGAAGTTCTCTAGCCTCTGCCCTTCAGCCTTGTCTCGATACTTGGAGTTTGCCTCCGCATACTCCACCTTCTCGGTCCCTTTCATGACCAAGCATCCTCCCTCCATGAGAACAAGGGATCGATGACTTTATGGAAGTCCCGCCTTTGCGGTACCATGGCATTGCCATGCCCATGGCCCTACTATCCATCACCTCACATCTGCATCCCTTTTCTTCATGATCGGTAAATCTACTTCTGTGGCACTTCTTCGAGTCCATCTCCATTCTAACCAATACTTTGATTTGGGTAGCTAAGTCCCTCTAGACTCGTCATCGCTTCCTTGCTCATTTCGACCCCCTACTTCAACACCTTTGTGTTCTCAAGCAGTTCCCCTTGGTCGATGGAAAGATAGACTGCAATTCCAATGGATAGCTCCTGCCATCATGTTGTAGGGTTTGCATCAATTCTGTTCTCCTTAGCTTCCTTGGTAATAACGTTTGCTTACTTGGCCTTGTCCTCTGACTTACCGAGCTCCCTTAAGCGAATATGAGCTCTAGAGTAGTCCAACTCTCTAGTTGCTCCGATCATACCTCTATATGATCAAGTTCCTCCCATGAGACTCATTGGCACTTGTATTCGAACTTTTTTCTCGGTAGTAAACAACCCCCATATGCTGATGACCAAGGCTTTCGTCCGACGTAAAATTCATATTTGAACTTTTTTCTCGATAGTAAACAACCCCCATATCGAAGTGGAGCTCTCAGTAGCTCCCGATCATACCTCTATATGATATTATCCCTCACAGGACAAGATTCATGTATATTGCATTGCCACAAACTATTCCACCATGATCCGCTACAACATATCGCCTCTTAGTGACATCTCCATTGCATTCTGATCCTTATGGGATGAACTCGGATTGTGATCTCTCCATATGTGGCCTTTGCCAACACATCACAAGGCCTCTTCCGCTCTCGGGTCACACTTAGACGAAGCACTGCTCTAGGATAGTCCGTCGCCTAGTAGCTCCTGAAGTCCACCGACTTCGCTGAAATTGGTGCACTATTGTTTGGATCCTGGGCCTCTGCCCCTACCTACACAATCTCCGTTGCACACCACTCCCTTCATGGTAACTTGAATGGCAGCACTGTGACATATTATTCAAGAGTACTCGCCTCTGTGTCCACTTGCCCCGTGCCAAGGTCTTCTGAACCCAACTTCGCCTCTGCAACTTGAGTTACCTCAGTTCCTCCATCAAATGCTTCTTCAAGATAAGGTGTACATGTCCAGAAGCTCCCTTCGTCTTTAGCACCATGTAAGATGAGTCCACTCCATCAGCATGAAGGACCAATGGAACGACATGACCCTACTCTTACCTCTGTAAGAGTTCATGTCCTTGACCTCTGCCCAAGGAAAGCTCTATGCCTCCGCTCCATATTCCATCTTCTATGTCGACTCCCTTCATACGGCTTGGGTACTTCGCCAAGTTACACTCAAGTTGCTCCGCTCCTCGTTTTTGCATTGAGTTGATGGTGGCCCTCGCTCCCACCATTCCACGGGTCAGCCCTTTGTTGAGTCCGATCACCATATTGACTCCGAGTGTGCCTTCATCTTGTATTACCTTTGATCACTCCCCTGCTTGATCTCATAATGCATCCCCCCAATACATTATCTCAAGCGAGATCATGCGACAACTCCTCGCCACTCGCTCAGTTCATTGAGCTTCTTTATGAAGTTGTTTTTGAGGTAATCCTTCTCAACATGTGCGGTCCGTTACACTTGGTTCTCCCTCTAAAGAGTCGGGACTTATCCCTCCTGGATATCTATCCTGTTGGAGCAACTTTTCTCTTTGCTTCCTTCTCTTTGAATATTTCGGAGACCACCATCCCCTTGGACTACTCTGCCTCGCTGAACAAACTATGCATTGTTCTGCCTCCTACAAATGCACTTGCTAATCGTCAATACAGTCCTCGCTGCACCCCTCAAGGCCTAGCAACATACTGAACTCGCTGCACACTTCAGCCTCCTACGGACGTATCCTTCTCATGCCGAAGAGAAAGTTTCAATGCTCCATGGCACCGAGCTTCGACCGCCTTGGGATGGCCACGAATATCCCATCATTCGCATACAAACCCTTGCATGAGTATCAAATTCTTTGAGTTAGCAATTCTCCTTACCTGTGTGAGCTTTGCATAACTCTTTCGATTGCTGAACAATCTATTTCGCCTTGCATGGTCTCATTCTTTACCAAGTGCCTTGCTTGCCTTGAGCACCATCAAGTATAGTTGCCAACGTTAAGCTGTAGCTTAAACTCAGCCAACTCAACTTTTGTGCGCTACACATTCTTCCCATTTTGCTTGTCCTCGTGGTGCCTCTTGCGTGAAGGGTGGCCATTCCTTTGAATGCCACTCTGAGATGCCCACTCCTCTGAGCGACTCCTCTCCATGCTTGTTCTCCCCAAAATGATCGCGTATGCTGGCTGCCCTCAACGCAGCCCCACTAGGTCCCCCACGTTTGCATGCCAAGTGTTTCTATGAGTGCTTGTCCCGCTCTGATACCATCTGTCACGGACTTAGCTGATTTTGCCTAAGTCGTGCATCACCCTTGCATGTTCGTCCGCAAAGGTTAGCCTCCCCGAAACCTCCC
>LVTN01000650.1:69921-81017 GCA_001649415.1 Musa itinerans | reverse complement strand
AGATTTACTTTAACGACATCTCGCTTAATCTTAAGTTAAAGTAAGAATCGGCTTTTACACCGAAATCATCTTTATCGTACGAACGAAATTTTAATCGTCGAAAGATTTCCGCTGTACTAATTCACCCCCCCCTCTTAGTGCTCTTGATCCTAACAGGGGGATGGGGCTTCGATATTGTGTCGGGCGTTGAATAACCTTTCGCAAGTTTGCACGTTACCTCGGCACCCGGTGAGCAGTTGTTTGTGGACTTGCAGTTGTTCGTTCAACCCTCTAAAGTCCTTGTTTTTCTCCTCTCCCTCTTTTCACTTGTGCACGCAAGTTGCTCGCTAAATTGCTTGCAAAGCTTCCCCTTTTCGTGAGACGTTGGGACTTGTCCGTCGCTCGTTCTTCGAACTAATTAACTTTCTCTTTTATAGGTCCTTCGGGACCTGCGAGTGGTTGCAAGTGGGCTGATCTTTGCGGTCGCAAATCACAAGGGCGAAGTGCGACTTAGGCAACGCAAGCTAAGTTCGCGTCTTTGTCGTAAGGGTGCCTCGCGACTTGGGCAACGCAAGCTAAGTTCGCGTCTTTGCCGTAAGGGTGCCTCACGACTTAGGCAATTCCAGCTAAGTCTATGACAGAGCGATGCACAAGTCTCGACGTCTCGTAAAAAGGGGAAGCTTTACAAGCAATTCAGTGAGCACCTTGCGTGCACAAGAGAAAAGAGGGAGAGGAGAAAAACAAGGACTTTAGAAGGTTGAATGAATAGCTGCAAGTCCACAAATAGCTACTCACCGGGTGCCGGGCGCGACAACAAGTTCTCGTCAAGGTAACTTTCGAAAGGTTGTTCAACGCTCAACACTATACCAACGCCCCATCCCCCGTGGTGCCACCCGGGTGGTTCCAGGGTGCTGAGATGGCTGACTTTTCACGTGCAGTAGCGGGCTGCAGAAAACAGCATATGACACGCGAAAACGAAGCTGTTTTGGGCTATTTTGCTCAGTTCGGTGAGCGGTCGCACTATAGCACTGCAACTTGTTCGAACTTACATTTTTACAAGCAAAAGGACCTAAAACCAAGCCAAAACATGCTGCCAAGCAGCTGTACATGTAAACACAAATGAATAATAGTTCATTGAACAAAGTTGTTATGGGTGCGCGACAACCGTTCGTGACAGGATGGCCAAATCGAAAGGATAAACTCGCTTCTTAAGCAATATCTTCGACACTACGTAAGTGCTAACCAACGAGATTGGGTAAAGCTGTTGGACATAGCCCAATTCTCCTACAACTTACAGTAGAGCTCTGCATCAAACAAGAGCCCCTTAGAGATTATTACAGGACAATAACCGTCGACTCCTCACACCTTGGCTATCGGGTATACTGGGAGTAGTCCGTCAGCATATCACTTTGCAAAAGAATGGCACCGAAATGCAGATATTGCACGGGCTTACTTGGAGAAGGCAGCCAAAAAGATGAAGAAGTGAGCCGACTTGGGAAGGCGACCGCAGGAGTTCAAAGTCGACGATTTGGTGTTGGTGAAGCTCCAACCTGCATCACTCCAATTCTTTAGGAACAAAGTAGACAAAGGATTGGTGCGCAAGTATGAAGGGCCATTCCCAATTATCAGTAGGGTAGGCAATGTCTCCTACAAGTTACAATTGTCGGCGTGGCTCAAAATTCAAAATATTTTTCACGCTAGCAACTTGAAAGCCTACCACTCAGATCCGCAAGATACTTCCCAAAGTGTTCCAACTCGGCTACCCCCCACTGGAGCCTCCTACAAGAAGCGAGTTGAAACCATTCTAGCTGATTGCAAGATAAAGCTACCCAATGGAGCTGAGCAGACTGAGTACTTGGTGAAGTGGCGAAAGCTTCCTCGAACCAAAGCTCGTTGAGAGCCCGAAGATGCCCTACGACATGAAGAAGCAGTCATCAAAAACTACCAACAAGCGTCGACGAGGGCATCGACAGTTTAAGTGGGGGAGAATGTCACGAACGGTCATCGCGCACCCACAATAACTTCGTTCAACGAACCGTTCGCCACTTTTGCATACATGTATAGATGCTTGGCAACATGTTTGCCATGGTTTTGTGTGTTTTTGCTTGTAAAAATGTATGTTCGAATAGGTTACAGTGCTACAGTGCGATCGCTCACCGCGCCGGGCCAAAAAGCCCCAAAATGAGTCCGTTTTCGCATGCCGTGGGTTGTTTTCTACAGCCCACTGCAACACCCAAAACGTCAGCCATCTTAGCACCCTGGAACCCCCCGGGTGGCATAGGGTTGGATGGGGCTTCGGTATATTGTCGGGCGTTGAAAAATCTTCACAAATTCGCACGTTATCTTAACGGGAACTTGCCTTCGCGCCCGGCACCCGGTAAGCAGTTGTTTGTGGACTCGAAACTGTTCATTCTACCTTCTAAAGTTCTTGTTTTCCTCTTTCCCCTCTTTTTTCTTATGCACGCAAGGTGCTCGCTTAATTGTTTGTAAAACTTCCCTTTCTGCGAGACGTCGGGACTTGTCCGTTGCTCGTTTTCGAACTAATTAACTTTCTCTTTTATAGGTCCTTCGGGACCTGAGTGAGGTTGTAAATTGGTTGACCCTTTGCGGACGCATATCACAAGGGCACACCACGACTTAGGTAATCCCAGCTAAGTCCGAGAAGTTGGCGCGAGAGTGCTTCGCGACTTAGGCAACTCAAGCTAAGTTCACGTCTTTGTCGTAAGGGTGCCTCACGACTTAGGTAATTCTAGCTAAGTCCGTGACAGTTAGCATATGGAGAAATTGGCCGAGTTAAGAGATAGAGTTGATTTAGAAATGTTAGACTGTTTTGGTTTTGTTTCTAAGGTATAAACATACCTAGAATATCCTCTTAAGATTTGTAAATGGTTCAAGTCATGAAATGATCTATGCATGAGATGACCTCCCAAGACTCTCTACTGGTGAGTTACATGTGTTGGCTTCCTAAGAGCAGATAGGGTTTCATAATAATTCAAGTATGTTCTTTTATTTATATATGAAAATAACTTTTAATTGTAAATATGTAATTCGTGAGATCATTTTTCTCCTTTGCTTCTTGCTTCCATAGTGCTTCTCAATTCTCATGTATGTCACTTGTCTACAGGCATACTCATCATTCATGTTTATTTGCTGAAATTTACTGTGACTAGTGGATGTGTTAGATGCTGACTATTGTCAACAACTTTTTTTCCTCTACAATCTTTTGTTTTTCTCCTAATCTTTACAATTATCTTATTCCTGGTTTTCATTTTATGTAGTATTGCAAATTTAAAGACAAGCATGGCACTTGAGCTACAATGTAATTGAAATGATCTGGCACATGGAATTTCTTTTCACATTATCTTCCTTGTTTGTACACACGGCCTCCCGTGGACTTATCTATGGGTGCTGATAGGTCATTACCTCCCCTATGTTGTTGTTGAGTGGTGGTTGATTTGGCCTTTGTCCCCCACATCAGCTCCTCTGTAATGGCCAACTAGCGAGTCATGATTGATGTCATAATATTCTCTATCATTTGTTCTTTTTTTTGAAGGCATGTCTCGAGGCTCTTGCAAAGAGGTTCGAGGCACATCGTTCAGCCTTCTCATTGATTAGGGTATCCTTTCACCACTCGAGTTCTATTGATTTGGATATTTCAAGTTCATTAAGTTTATGCTTCCGCTATAGAGGATATCTTGGTGTGGTTCGGATTTCCCGACTTACACACCTTAGGCTCATTTGACTCGGAGCCTCCGCTATAATATAATCTTAGCATGAGTCAACTTTTTCGACTCACATGCTCAGGGCACATTTGACCCGAAGCCTCAATTGTAGTGGAAATCTTGGTATGGGTCGAATTTCTTAACTCACATGTCTTGGGCATATTCGGCTCGGAGCCTCTGCTGTAGCGAAAATCTTGGCATAGGTCATATTTCCTGACTCACATGTCTCGGGTGTAGGGAAATCTAGGGGCGACATCACATGCACAACGAAAGAACATAAAACAAAACCTTAAATTTTTCATAAAGGTGTCCATGTGTGAGATAGATGTATTTTACCTAGGGAGAACATATATCCCTGAATCCCTATATATCGGCTATAGAGGATATCTTGGTGTGGTTCGGATTTTCCGACTTACACACCTTAGGCTCATTTGACTCGGAGCCTCCGCTATAATATAATCTTAGCATGAGTCAACTTTTTTGACTCACATGCTCGGCACATTTGACCCGAAGCCTCAATTGTAGTGGAAATCTTGGCATGGGTCGAATTTCTTAACTCACATGTCTTGAGCATATTCGGCTCGGAGCCTCTGCTGTAGCGAAAATCTTGGCATAGGTCATATTTCCTGACTCACATGTCTCGGGTGTAGGGAAATCTAGGGGCGACATCACATGCACAACGAAAGAACATAAAACAAAACCTTAAATTTTTCATAAAGGTGTCCATGTGTGAGATAGATGTATTTTACCTAGAGTTCACAATCGATGCCCCACTTGTAGGGATGAGTTAGGCAACATAAGATGTCTTGCATTGGAGAAGGTTGCAGCTTCTCTTGAATTGCCCTGCAAATACCAAAGCTTTGGTTGTTTGGGTATATATCCATACTACTGTAAACTGAAACATGAATCACAATGCACATTTAGACCCTACAATTGCCCCTATGCTGGATCCGAATGCACGATTATAGGTGACATTCCTTATTTGGTAACTCATCTAAAAGATGATCACAAGGTTGACATGCACAATGGAAGCACCTTCAACCATAGATACGTGAAATCAAATCCACATGAGGTTGAGAATGCAACATGGATGTTGACGGTATTTCTTCTGATCTTTTCTGTTGTTATTTTTCTACTATGAAGAAAATGTTATTTTGTTTTATTTGTAATCTTATGAGACCTGCTATATTCTATTTGCTTTCTCTGTTTATTGCAAGAACTTATTAGGTTTTGTTAGCTTGAAATCTAATTAGCCATGTTGTAGCCTTCTACTATTTTCATATCGGAACTATTCTTCAAGTTTTAGCAAAACAGATCACAAGAACATAATATTTGGTTAACAGATCATCGTTTAGATGAATATGATGTAAAGCATTAGTATGTATGGTCTCTTTTTGTCTACACACATATAGGACTATAAGCATGATGACTAATTTGTGTTTGTCTACAACAGGGGTTCCCCAATCCAAGTTATTTGAAGTTAAATTCCATTGTTAAGTCAGATCTAAATATTGTTTTTTGAACTCAATATTTTGAATAGATGTTAATGTCAACAATAGGAACAAGTCATAAATTTTATTGAGTCCCAACTATGTAGAGTCAGCTATGTAAATCCTTTTCGGTCATTGAGCTATGCAAATATCCTTGGTTAAATCAAGAGCATTCAAATATGTATTTATAGTTTCTACTAAGATTTGTTTTAGTTCTCCTTTTCTCTCTTCACATCACTAATACTAATTGTCTCATCTCATTTATAGGACTTTTTAGAACATGTCCATATTATCTTAATTATTCACAAACAAAAATGTTTCTTTAAATTTTTGAATAGATGACTTTTGGTAAATGAATCATATGCTGTTCTTAGTTCACTTATGGAATATGTCACAATTGGTGTAGCCTAATCATCATCATGTATTTGGAGCTCCATTCTATTTATGCAAATCTTGTAAATAAGGACTGTTGTCTGATCACTATATTGGTCTTTGGCCAAACCGAGATGTATCGATCTCTAGTTGGTACTGATGTATTGACACATTGTGGGTCGTGTTATCGAAGACTTGAAGAGGAAGAAGGAGAAGATGAAGGCAGATGACGATGAAGGAAGTCATCTGTTTGGGGGAAGGATTTAGTGATCAAATCCTTTTTCCGAGCAGATTTATGCTTTATGGAAGGATTAATAGGGACATTGGAAATTAGAAATCTAAAAGAGAAAAGGATTAGATTGTTTCTTGAAAAAGGAATACCTATTTACATAATTGTAAAGAGATTTCTTGAGTAACAAGCTTGGACTTCTTGAGCTTCTTAAGGTTTCTCTAGTGTTGCCACCACTTTCTCTTTTCCCTCTTCCTAGGGCTAGTACAAGTTTAGACCCTATTCACCAACTTGATCAATAGATTAAGAAGGTTGGGTGGTAGCATGTCTAGTATAAGTCACATTATAATAGCCATATAAGTTAATGATCATTTTTTCAACTTCCCTTAATTTTTTACTAATATAAACATCTAAATGTAATTAATCATTTCAAGTACTTAAATAATAATACAAACCATCTATTCTACAATGAGGATTAAAAACAAAACCAACAAGATAAACAGGTAAAATAGCCATTTAGTTTTCATTCCCATAGTAGTCATATTCAATTAATCTAATGCCCTAATAATATTAATATATTTAATTAAAAAATAAATAAATAGTATAAACACTAAAAAATGTGTAAGTACTATCATTATAAACTTTTAAAATATCTAATTTTGTTTTAAACATTACAATATTATGGTTATAAATTTGCTTAGCTTACAGTATTTATAATAAAAGTATAAAATAATTCACTATATTCAAAACTCTCATTAAGTAATTCATAAGTTGAATTTCATTGGGTAGAAATATCCTGGGAAATCTTTTGGACTTTTTACCATTTAATTTATAAAATCTTGCCTACACATTTACTATTTATAGATGAATTCACAAAAATGAAATTACTTGCTTAGTGAGAAAAAGAAAAGTATCAAGAGATCTAACTCCTTCAATACATAAATTTAAAATATGAGACAAAAAACTAATATGAAAAAAGACCACCAAAAGTTGTTTGACAAACTAACTCTAACTTAGGGATAGATGTAGTATTTGAAAATGCATTATCAAAAGAAATTAAAAAATTTTAAAAATTAAATTATACTCTTTAAAATAGTTAGTATCATTCCATAAATATTATCAACAACAAGTTGTTCATCAAAAACTCTAAATGTAATTACTCCATTTTGTATGGTTTAGTCACTATCAATGCAAAGAGAATTCTTAAAACTTGAACTTCTTGAGCATGCAAGATCGGTTTCTTGAGGCCTCTTTCTTGTTGTCGCCTCTCTCTTTTCCCTCTTCCTAGGGCTGTCAAACCCCCCTTTACTTGTAATTATAGAGGGGAAGACTCCAAATTAGGGGACTCTCAATTGAAGTCCAACTTTTAGTCTCACACTAGAGACTCCTAGACTTCTAACTAGAGAATAACTCTCAATTGGAGTTCAACTCTTGGTCCTACACAACGGACTCCTAATCAGTGAAGTCTTCTCAATTCGAGTCCAACTCGAATTGAGTTTGGGCTTGAGTCTTTAAGTTGGTCAAACTTGGACTTGAGCTGGATTAATTGTTCTTGATCAGGACGGTGTAAGTAGGAGGAAGGAAGAGAAAGGAAGAAATGGAGGCAGTGGAGGAAGAGGAGGAAGAAGAAAGAAGAAGAGGAAGAGATGGAGGAAGAGGAGAAAGCAACGATTTCACGATAGGTAGCAGGCGATTTAGGCTCTATTTGTACTGAGAAGAGGGGGGCCAAACCAGCGGTTGTTTTATAAGTTCTCTTTCTTTTAATAGATAAAACCAGATTGTCCAAAATGGGGCAGTCCACTTAAACATGACCTTGTTTCGAATCACATTCCATGGTTGTAAGATGATTAGATTGTATCTTATCAATATTATTCTTTTAAATACTATTTTGTGTTAGCTTTCTACATCAAAAACCACAAGATCTGAATTACAGTATATTTTTAAGTTTGATAAATCTTTTATAGAATTATCTTATTACATATTATTTGCCACAATGGAAAAAATATAAAAAAAATATTGCATATATGCAATTGCTTCTATCTATGTGTTCTTTCATGAAGTCTAGGTAAAATTTGCAGATAAGTAAATTGTCCTGGTCTATGGATGAAGAAAGATCATGATATACTAATATTATCTTTTAATCATCTTGTATGTCCATAAAAGTGATACCCATACTTTTCTTTGTAGACGAATTCACCACAACTTGTTATTTTCTTCGATCAATAATATATTTTCGTGATTCACATCGGTAGTCCCTAGGTCATTAATTCAACATTGGCATAGACGAGTATATCTTGAGAGAATCTAATAAGTTTTTATATCTTGTTGTCTCTTTTATAGCGACATAAACCTAAAGATATATATGGCTGATAAGGTCATGCCTTCTGCCATTTTCCATATTATCATGTGGGGTCTACGGCTCCATGGTATATTATTAAAGTGATTAATGGTTGATGGTGTATTTTTCCATATTAATCAAAGGAAAATACATATGGACTAAAGTAAACAAGGTAGACATAACTCTGCCCATTGTAGTCATGCTGGTAGTTCTATTGAGAAACAAGGCTTTGCTTCACCTATGGCTTGCATTGTGCATGACTTATTAGAGGTAAGAGGATGAGTTGACTTGATGAGAAGATTCTTTCTCTTATCTCATAATGTTGTATCATATAATATTATATTATTTGATATAATATATGATAATTAATATAGAATATGTAGTTGTATAATTTTAAGTTCTAACTTAGAGCTGACATTATTAAGATGTATTGAGTGATATTATTATACGTTAATAACTTATAAGTTAAACTTATATAAAATATCTTATATATATGACCAGCTTATAAATATATTATTATTTATTAAGATTCAAGCACATTAAATATTATAAATATAATAAGGAAGTACTTATAGTATATTATAATTTTTAACCAACAACATAAAATTTTATTTACATAATGTTATATATAGTTAAAAATATAAAAGAAATAAAATATAAAATAATATAAAAAGAATACCTTATATTTATTTAGTTTACTTACCTATTTTTCTTATTTTTATATTTTTAGTTTAAAGTTATTTTCTTGGCTAACTCTAATCTTGTCAAAATGATCCAGCCAATATCGAGCCATTGGTTTATCTTGATTTTGATTGTGACCCATGCATCCAATTATTCTATGAGTGCTTAAAAATAAGAAGGTTGTTAGGATCGTAAAGACACTAAGAGTATTGATAAAAAGTTCTTTGAAAAATTTTGATTTGAAAGTTCGGTCAATGAATCTGTATCGAATATGTGATTGATAAAAAGTGCAAGTAAGAATTGCTTAGTAAGTAAATCAGTGTGCAATAGTAAATCAAGGCAAAAAAAGAAATGCAAACCGATTTATAGTGGTTCAGTCATCCCGACCTACGTCCACTCCCTATTCCTCTTCTTTCAAGACCATCGGCTTTCACTACCGATCTTCTTTCAATGGGTGGAGATCAACTACTCTTGTTACAACTCCTTCTCCTTTTCACAGGTTTAGGAGAGAACCCTTTACACCCCTCTTTTATAAAAGACCTCTCACATTCTTTAGAATACCTTCTAGACTTTTCAAGAGTTTACAATACTTTAAAATCACAAGCTTTTCATGCTCTTGTAAGCATGAGAGAGATATTTATAAGCCCTAAATAACATCAGAAATGGAGCAAAAAATTTAAATCCTCGAGTTTTCAGGGTACTAGCGGTACCACCGCCTGCCACCTTGAGCATTGGCGGTACCACCACCTAACATAGTCTGGGAGACTATATCTTGCTGGTACCATCGGTTGACATAGTTTGAGCTAGCGGTACCATTGCTTAACACTAGAAAAGAAGGAATTGGCTTTATGAGTTATAACACTCAATAAAAGCCGACTATATTTATTAATGGACCCACATTGCATGTTTTTTCTAAAATTAAATATAATTTTTGTAGTAGATATGGTTATTGTGCCTATAAATGTTCATTTAAAATATATAGCTTGTATAAATTAATTTGGTTTCCTAAAGGAACCATAAATAATTTAATGCCAATAGTCAAGATAGGTAGATCTATTCATGAGAGACTAACTAATATTTATATTGATTTATTTGGACCAATTGATATCCTAAGTCTAGGAGGCAATAAATATAGTTTTGTGATTATTGACGATTATAGTAGATATACTTGAACATACTCCTTAGTATATAAAAGTAATTGCTTTAAATGTTTTTCAAAGTTTTGCAAACAAGTTCAAAACGAAAGGGGTTTTATGATTTCCTCTATTCGTAGTGATCATGGTGGTGAATTTAAAAATCATGAATTTCAAGATTTTTATGATTTAAATGAGTATAACCATAATTTCTCTACTCAAAGAATGTTAGAACCCTTGTAGATTCTAAATTTGGGGTTGATCTCTTTAGGGGATCGGCCTCTTTGGAACTCTATAGGGGTTCCTCCCTCCAAGTTGCTGCTCAAAAGCTGTAAAAAATATTCATCTATTACTTATGAAAAGAGAAGGAATACATAGCTATTTATAGGGCTTCTAAACCCTAACTCCTAATATGACTCATATACAAGACTCCTACTTCTAACCAACTCCTAATAGGACTCCTACTCAAGACTCCTTATTCCTTTACAACTTCTAATTATTCTATAAGAAACAACCTCCTAACCCTAGCCGGCTTCTTCACCTCTTTAATAGGGGTTGGCTTAGGTAGATTTTACATGAATGTCCCTCTCAATTAGGACTCTCCTAGCTAGAGTCCTAATAGACCCATCCTCTTCAAATCAGCCTTGTCCTCGAGGCTAACGATTCATGAATTCTGGAAATTTGATCATCAAGTCGTCATAGTTCTCCTAAGAGGCATCTTCTGTTGGTAGGTTCGCCCACTGTATTAGCACTTCAGTAGTGGGTCGTCGTCATCGAGTCACGATCCGTCGAACAATAATGGCACTTGGCTGAGTCTAGAGTTCTCCTTGGGTAGTCATATTTGGTGGGTGGCTTTAGGCTATCTCCAAGCACCTGTTTACAACTTTCCTCCGGCCATCAGTTTGTGGGTGATATGCCGTACTCCTTTTCAATTTAGTACCCTGCATATGGAATAACTCTGTCCAAAATCTGCTCGTGAAGATGCAAGTAGAATTTGTCACAAGCATAATGCATCCCTTATAGCGTAATTCTTTTGCGTCCCAATTGTAATGAGCCACAAAGCTTGGTGCTTCCTCCAATTTTTTTATGATCTTACTGGTCTCCGAATCTTCCTGCCATTCCCTCTTAATATCCTTAAGGAAGTCACTAGTC
>LVTN01000650.1:28388-45177 GCA_001649415.1 Musa itinerans | reverse complement strand
TATATATATATATATATATATATATATATAAGTAATCATGAAAAGCACTAAGTAATTTCATGGTAAGGAAAAAGAGATTCGATTGAGTCGCTTACCTTGTTGACGAAAGCCATTAAAGCGCAGTTCGTGCCACCTTGCCCTTGTTGGCATGCTCCTCATCTTCGGATGAGCTCAATTCGTCCCAAGCCGTCTTGAATATTTTTTTCTTCTTTTTAGGTTCATTTTTGTTCTTTGATTCTTGTTTTAAGATTTTTTAAGCTTTATAGTCAAGTGTTCAAAGTCATCATCACTTGAGCTTTCGCTCGAGTGGTCTTCATTTGTTCTAAGTGTCAAATCATTCCTATTCTTTAGAAGGTTGTTCTCAACCTCTTTATGAGCATTGCAAATCATCTCAAAGGTCATTAATGACCCGATAAGTTCTTCGAGAGGCAAATTATTCAAATCATTGCCATCTTGAATGGTCGTTACTTTAGGGTCCAAACTCTTTGGAAGAGATCTCAATACTTTATTAATGAGTTCAAAATTCTAAAAACATTTGCCAAGTGCTTTTAGACTATTGACGACATCCGTAAAATGGGTGTACATGTCTCTAATAGTCTTGCTTGGTTCCATTCGAAATAACTCAAAATAATGCATCAAAATATTAACTTTAGAATCGTTAACCCTACTTGTGCCTTCAATTGTGAATTCAAGAGTGTGTCAAATATCGAAAGCCGTTTCGTAAGTAGAAACCCGATTGAATTCATTTTTGTTTAAGGCGTAAAATAAAGCATTCATAGCTCTCGCATTTAAAGAAATAGTTTTCTTCTCCAAATCATTCCATTCATTCATTGGAGTAGAAGACTTTTGAAAATCGCTTTCGACAATATTCCATAAATTCAAATCCATAGAAAGCAAGAAAACTCTCATCCAAGTTTTCCAAGAAGTGTTGTTCGTCCTATTAAACATGGGAGGACGAACGATAGAAAAGCCTTCTTGAAAGCCGAAAAGAGATATTTCCCTTGGGTGTTAAACTAAATGAGAAAGAACGTGGCTCTGATACCAACTGTTAGGAATGAGTCGACACTAAGAGGGGGAGGTGAATTAGTGCAGCGGATATAAACATCATCGGTTCAAAAATCTTCGTTTCAATTAAACCCGTTTCAATAAGATATTAAACTTGAAAACGTTCATAAGAGTGTAATAAGAAAGTAAAGCAAGTAAGGAAGTTTGTAGTAAGGTAAATTACACAAATAGAAATGCAAACCATATTTTTATAGTGGTTCGGTCGTCGTGACCTACATTCACTCCACCGATTCCTCTTTCGTCGAGGCCACCGGTATCTACTAACAATCTTCCTTCAATGGGCGAAGATCAACTATCCTTTTATACTCTTTCTTCTTTTCGTGGGTTTAGGAGACAACCCTTGTAACCTCTCTTTCTTAGACCTCACTTCTCCCTTTAGAAGAACTTTCTAAATACTAGGAAGAGGGACTCTCCTAAGAGATTTTTTAATTTTTCTTTCTCCCTTTTTCAACTCAATTTCATGCTCAATTCTTGCTACTCCATAAAGGAATAGCTAGGGTATTCATAAACCCAAAATGACTTCAAAATTGGAGCTAAAAAAGGTCTCATCCCGGGTTTCTCGGGTCCTAACGGTACCACCGCCTTTGCTGGGCAGTACCACCACCTACAGCACTGACACTAGGCAGTACCACCACCCAGACTGGTGGTACCACTGTCTAGACTAGCGGTACCACCGTATAACAGTCTCGGAGACTAAGTTTGGGTGGTACCACCGCCTGACACAATCTCGGAGACTGTGCCACGATGGTTCCACATGTTGGGTCATTGTTTGGGCCTTTCACTTGGCCCAACACAGCCCAAACTTGGGCTTAGTTGACCTCTAATTGAGTTGGCCTAATTATATTCTAAACTGACTCAATTAAACTCTAAATTAATTTGATTTAGACAATCGATTACAAACAAATCCTATGTTGTCCGACATGTCATTGGTTCTTCCGGCACTTCGTCCGATCTTTCGGCATATCATCCTTTCCTTCAGCGTATTGCACAATCAATATGTTGTCTTCTTACAACATCTGATATCCTTGGTGCAATGTCCAATCTTCTTGGCCCGATACCTGAATTCATGGACCGAAGCCTTCTATCGACACGTCGATTGATCCTCCAGCCAGATGTCCAATCTTTTGACATATTTGCTTCGGCCTAAAGTCTGATTCCTCCTACTTTAATCGATTTACCTTTTCTGATCGAAGCTAGTCCTACGTCACTTAAACGCACATTAGATGACAAACACATCAATTGATTTCATCAATAAAATCCGAGATTCAACAACTTGCTCACTACTCTACTTCCTCATTACACGCTTATGTAAGTGTTTTTAAGTTAACATCTTTCCGATCGATTTTCTGTTAGGATCAAGAGCGGCACTGCGAGGGTGGGGGGGGGGGGGGGGGGGTGAATTAATGCAGCAAAAAAATTACGTCGTTTCGAAAGCCTCCGTACGATAAAAATCGGTTTAGACTCAAATCGTTTGTTTCACTTTGAATAAGTAGAGAAGAGAAGGTTGGGGAGTTTGCAATGTAGTCAAGTTGAATGCAATAAAGAGAATTTGTAGTAAAGAAAGAACACACATAATTTATAGTGGTTCGGTTGTTATGACCTACATCCACTTCCGATTCTTCCTCCGTTGAGGTTACCGGCGTCCACAAATGGTCCTCCTTCAATAGGCAAAGACTAACCACCTCTTTATCGCGCTTTCTCCTTTTCACAGGTTTAGAAGATAACCCTTACAAGCCTCACTCCTCTTTCTTAGATGATTACAAAGCTACGAGAGGAAGGAGGAGGACTCTTCTCACTTTTACAACACTTTTAATACCCCAACACTTATGATTTTTCCACACTTTTGATTACACTTTGTTACCCTTTCATGCAGAAAAGGGTGGGGTATTTATAGGCCCCAATGGCTTCAGAATTGGAGCCAAAAAGTGTCACATCCCCAGATTTTGGGGTACTGGCGGTACCACCGCCATTATTGGGCAGTACCATTGCTTGACTCTCTGACACTAGGCGGTACCACCGCCTGACAGAGCTCTCAAAGATTGAGCTCTAGCAGTACCACCGAAGGTAGGTAATAATTGCCAGCGATGCCACCACCCAGTCGAGGCAGTACCACTGCCCATAACACTTGGGAGATCGAGTCCCAAGCGGTGCAACCCTGGCCCTGACTTCAGGTGCTAAATGGGTTATTTAATCCGACACAATTCAGCCCTATTAAGGGCCCAATTGGCCACTAACTGTGTTAGTGGGATTGCCTCCCAATCCTAACTCAACTTAAGGTCTAACTACGATAATTAAAATATTTAACAAAGCATTCTTATTTCAGTACATTAATTGTTCTTCCGACGAGTTTCCAACGAACTTCCGACGATCTCTCGACAATGTTCCAGCGGACTCCTGGCAAGCTCCTGGACTTTATGACGATCTTCTTAGCGAGTTCCGACGAGCTTCCTTGGCAAGCTCTTAGACTTCTCGGTTAATTCCGATAGGACTTCCGATGAATGTCCGGACTTCCGACGAACTCTTAAACTCCCAACGAGATCTTGATCTTGACTCTGGCACAACATTTGCTTTATGTCTTACTGCTATCATAGTTAATCCTTCACACTTTTCTTAATATATAGATTAGATCAAACAATTTACCAATTGATTTCATCATCAAAAAATGAGATTCAACAATCTCCCCATTTTTTATGATGACAATCAATTGATGACGAAGTTAACCTTAACTCCCTCTATCTATATGTCATACTTGAGAAAAGACATTCTTGAATTCAAGGCCTTTGAATTCAAGCATCAAACCGATAAGTTATATTTATTTAAACTTATCAACATGCACATCATGATACTTATCATGATTTACCAATTCTAAATATGATTCCACATATTTGTCAATAAAAATGATGTCAAGGCATGACATCCATTTTCAAGTTCAATGATAGACAATCATCATTTGCAAATATGATACGAATTTCGAATATGAAATTTAGCAAGATGACAATTCATTATTTTGAGGCATGGTATCAATTGTGACTGGCAAGTTAAGCTCATGATACCTTATCGTTATGATAGACATTTATCAAACATTTATGAAACATTTCAAGTATCTATGATACATATGATGCATGCATTTTGAGGTAACTATAATAAACATTTCAAATATTCATATGCAATACATTTTGATATGTTTCAAGTATGTGCAATGTATTTGACGATTTCAATTATATTTACTCATATTTCAAGCATTCACAATACATTTTATGCACTTATCTAAGACATTCATTTTATCATTAATTTGCCACATTTCTCCCCCTTTGTCTTCAACAAAAAGGAAGAACAATTCAACAATGTAAGTGTGGTAAAAGTTCAAGCAAGTTTCACACCAATGTATCCAAGCAATAAATGAAGGTAAGCAAAACTTTGCATGATAATTTATCTTTGAATAAGCTAACATTTTTACTCAAGGGATTTTTGGTTCTTCTTTAGTTATGCAAGATCTTTCTTCCTTTATCATAAGAACAAGAAAAGGAAGAAGGGTAAGGAAAGAATCCATGAAGACCCAAATTCATGAAAGGATTTGAACAAAGTCAAATTCAAAACATTAAATGAGTTTCATTAAATCATGCTTCAACTTTAACAATAAAAAGGATCAAGTGTATCAAACATAAATCCAGTTCGTTACACACTAAATCAAATCGCCATTTTTGCAAGTGATCATTACACACTAAAAATTCATAAACATTCTTCCTTCATGAGAAGAGTAAGGAAGGATTCATGGGAAAGGATAAAAAGAAATCCATGAATAAAACTTCATAAATTTAAATCTATTTCTCATTAAGAATTCATAAGAGTGAAATCCATGAGAGATGCATTTGTCAATGAATTTCATGAGTGAAAGGACTAACTGTATCAAAAATCATTAAGTGATGGTCAAGGGTATGAAGTAAACTTGATACTAAGGAAGATAAAAATGACTTAAATTCATAAAAGCTCCATTCATGAAATACATTAAGAGAAAGATAGTCCGGAAAAGAAATATAACAAACTCATACATTCGGACAATTTAACACACCTACCTCTCTTCTAATGAAATCAAATTATTCTTCATTTAAGGGTTTTGTAAAGATATCGGCCAATTGATGTTTCGTATTAATGAATTCTAAGATTACATCATGATTATTAATATGATCTCATATAAAGTGATGCCTAATGTCAATATATTTAATTCTATTTTGTTTCTTGGATGACTAAGAAACAAGTGCGTGTCCTAAAAATTGACATGTTCCGGATGTGCTTTTTCTATCTAATTTACATCTAGCAAAATCCGCATCAGCATAAGCAATTAATTCAAAGTTTTTAAATTTTGGATACCATAATCCTAGATTAGTGGTTCCTTTAAGATATCTAAAAATTATTTTAACTGATTTAAGATGAGATGGCTTAGGATTAGATTGAAACCTAGCATAAAGTCCTACACTAAACATGATGTCCGGTCTTGTTACGGTGAGGTATAGAAAACTACCTATCATACCTCTATAAGCTTTTTGATCAAAGCTTTCTCCACTTCCGTCAATGTCTAACTTAGTGGAGGTACTCATAGAAGTATTGATAGCCTTTGAACTATCCATATTAAATCATTTTAGCAAGTCTAATACATATTTTGTTTAACTAAGAAAAGTACTATTACTAAGTTATTTGATTTGTAAGCCTAAAAAGAAAGTTAGTTCCCCCATTAAACTCATTTCAAACTCTAAGCTTATACTCTTAGCAAATGATTCACATAACTATTCATTTGTATAACCAAAAATAATATCATCAACATAAATTTGAACAATAAGAAAATTATTCTCAAAATTTTTAATAAACAATGTAGTATCGACCTTGACTTTAGAGAAATTATTTTGAATAAGAAAGGAGCTAAATCTCTCATACCAAGCCCTTGGGGCTTGTTTTAATCCATAGAGAGCTTTAGTCAATTTAAACACATGATTCGAAATATTATCATTCTCAAATCCGGGAGGTTGTTCAACATAAACTTCTTTGGAAATAAAGCCATTAAGAAAAGCACTTTTAACATCCATTTAAAATAACTTAAAATTATTACTATTAGCATAGGCAAGGAGCATCCTTATGGCTTCTAATCGTGCCACAGGAGCGAAGGTTTCTTCATAATTGATACCTTCCTCTTGGTTGAAACCCTTGGCCACTAATCTAGCTGTGTTTCTAACCACGATACCAAATTCATCTTGCTTGTTTCTAAAGACTCATTTAGTACCAATAACTAAATGATCATTTGGCCTCGGAATAAGCTTCTATACCTCATTTCTCTCAAATTAATTCAACTCTTCTTGCATTGCGATAGCTAATAAATCATCTTTTAAGGCCTCGTTAATGCATTTAGGTTCAATTTGAGAAAGAAAAGCGACATTGGTACAAAATTTTTTAAGAGAAGAATGAGTTTAAACCCCTTTTGATGTATCTCCTATGATTAGCTCTTTAAGATGAGTATCTATGTACTTCCATTCCTTGGGTAAGGATGTTTCGGAAGAAGATGCATCAAAGTTGCTAGTTGAAGGAGAAGGTTCATTTAAATTCAAAGCATCAAAATTAAGATCATCATCAAACTCATTTTTCTTAAATTAAAAAACTTCATTAAAGACAACATAAATAGATTCTTCTATAACCAAAGTTCTTTTGTTAAAAATACAAAAGACTTTAGAAATAGAAGAATAGCCAAGAAAAATCCCTTGATCAGATTGTGCATCAAACTTTCCTAAGGTATTTTTTTCATTCAAGATAAAATATTTATAATCGAAAACTTTAAAATATAAAACATTGGGTTTTTTGTTGTTCCACAATTCATAAGGAGTTTTGGAAAGTAATGGCCTTACTAGAACCCTGTTCATGACATAACATGCCGTATTAACGGCTTTGGCCCAAAAATATTTAGGTAGGCTATGTTCATTTCACATGGTTCTTGCAATTTCTTGTAAGTTTCTATTTTTTCTTTCTACTACTCCATTTTGTTGAGGATTTCTTGGAGTAGAGAAATTATGGTTGTATCCATTAGATTCACAAAAATTTTAGAAATCACGATTTTGAAATTTGCCACCGTGATCACTCCAAATTGATGAAATCATAAAGTCTTTTTCATTTTGAACAAGTTTACAAAACTTTGAAAAATACCTAAAGCAATCACTTTTGTATGCTAAGAAGTATGTTCAAGTATATCTACTATAATCGTCCATAATTACAAAGGCATATTTGCTACCTCCTACGCTTGATGTATCAATTGGTCTAAACAAATCTATATAGATCAATTGCAATGGTCTAAAGGTGCTTATTTGATTCTTTGGTTTGAAACTACCTTTTATTTGTTTTCCTAGTTGACATGCATCACACACATTGTCTTTAATAAACTTAATGTGAGGAATATCTCTTACAGGTTCTTTAGATGAGATTTGAAAGATTAGTTTCATACTAGCATGACCTAATCTTCTATGCCAAAGCCAAGCATCATCATTCAAAACCGAAAAATATATTTCATTTCAAAGGTCATCAATGTCGATAATGTATATATTATTGTATTTTAGGGCAATCATAGATGTGTTTTTTGTGTGGTTTTTTAATAATGCAAGCATTGGATTCAAATCTAATGATGTAACCTTTATCACACAATTGACTAATGCTCAAAAGATTATGCTTTAAGCCATCAACCAACAAGATATCTTCAATCAAAAAGTTGGATTTGTTACCTATGGTTCCTTTGCCAATGATTTTACCCTTGTTATTGTCTCCAAAGATGACATATCCTTCATCTAGGCTAGTGAGCTTAGAGAATTGAGATGGATCTCTGGTCATGTGATGGTAAATATTTCTACAAAAAAGGATAATTTTTAGGTACCCATTTGACCTTGGGTGCCTCAAAAATCGATCTACACAACTTATCATGTTGCATTGAGTCATTTAAGGTTCCTTTAAGAACCCAAATCAATTTATGTGGACTCTATCTCTTAAATGAACATTTGCACGAAACATGTCTAAATTTGCAACAAAAGTTGCATTGGTTTCAGGGTGAAACATGCAAGGTAGGGCCTTTAACAAAGGTGGTTGAATTTTGGTGATAGCTACTCACAAATCCAATTCCGCCTCTTCTATGAACGTGACCTTTATTAGCAAGGATCGTGTTCAAGGACTTGCTACAACTTCAAACTTTTCTAAGATTTCTTTGAGTAGCAAGTTTTCCTTTTTAAGCATTTCTAATTCATCACATTTTGTGTAAGGAGCTAAACGATCATTGTGCTCAACTTTTAATTTATCAAAATCACTAACAGGAGAAGCATGCTCCTTTTTTAATAGTTTATATTTTTTACTAACTAATTTACATTTATCAAATAAATCGTGAAAAACACTTAAAAGCTCATCGAAAGATAAATTTGCATATAATGAACTACTTACCTCATCTTCAATAGCCATTAGTGTGTAGTGAGCAACTTGCTCTATATTGGTTGGCTCCTCTTCTTTGGATGCACTTGAATCGTCCCAAGTTGCTTTAAGAGCCTTCTTCTTCTTTGGTTGCTTATTCTTTGCTTGGAGATATTCACTTTTGAAATGTCCCGGCTTCTTGCATTTGTAGCATATAACTTATTTTTTCTTGGGTTCAAATTTATTTTTAGTGTCATTTTTAAATTTATTCCTTTTTGTGAATTTTTTGAACTTTCTTGTCAAGAGTGCGAAGTCATCATCATAGTCCTCATCACTTGAATTTTTTTTCAAGTGGTCTTCTTAAGTTCTTAGTGTTATATCCTTCCTGTTCTTTGGAAGGTTATTCTCAATCTCTTCATGAGCGTTGTTAGTCATCTCATAGATCATTAGTGACCCGATAAGTTCTTCGAGAGGAAAGTTGTTCAAATCCTTAGCCTCTTGAATGGCTATTACTTTAGGGTCCCAACTCTTTGGAAGGGATCTCAAGATTTTATTAATAAGGTCCAAGTTCGAAAAACATTTATCAAGAGCTTTTAAACTATTGACGATATCCGTAAAATGGGTGTACATGTCGACAATAGTCTTGCTTGGCTTCATCTGAAACAATTCATAAGTATGGACTAAAAGATTTATCTTTGACTCCTTTACTCTACTAATGCCTTCGTGAGTGATTTCGAGTGTGTGCCAAATATCAAAGGCCGTTTCACAAATAGACATTTGATAGAACTCATTTTTATCTAAAGCGCAAGACAAGACATTCATAGCCTTGGCATTTAAAGCAAAAGTCTTCTTCTCCAACTCATTTCAATCGCTCATTAGAAGAGAAGACTGTTGAAAGTCATTTTCCATAAGATTCCATAACTCAAAATCCATTGAAATTAGAAAGATCCTCATTCTAGTCTTCCAATATGTGTAATCCGTCCCATTGAACATGGGAGGACATGTAATTGAATGACCCTCTTGATTGTCGGCAAATGCCATCTCTCTTGGGTTTCAAACCAAACGAGAGTAACCTTGCTCTGATACCAATTGTTAGGATCAAGATCGACACTAAAAGGTGAGGTGAATTAGTGTAGTGGAAAAATTAAGTCGATTCGACAGCCTTCATATGATAAAAATCGGTTTCGACTCAAATCATTTGTTTCACATTGAATAAGTAGAGAAGAGAAGGTTGGGCAATTTGCAATGTAGTAAAGTTGAATGCAGTAAAGAGAATTTGTAGTAAGGAAAGAACACACTAGAATTTATAATGGTTCAGTCATTGTGACCTACATCCACTTCCGATTCCTCCTCCGTCGAGGTCACCGACGTCCACTAATGGTCCTTCTTCAATAGGCGAAGACCAACCACCTCTTTATAGTGCTTTCTCCTTTTCACGGGTTTAGGAGATAACCTTTACAAGTCTCACTCCTATTTCTTGGATGATTACAAAGCTAAGAGAGGGAGGAGGAGGACTCTTCTCACTTTTACAACACTTTTAATACCCCAACACTTAAGATTTTTTTACACTTTTGATTGCACTTTGTTACCCTTTCATGCAGAAAAGGGTGAGGTATTTATAGGCTTCAATGGCTTTAGAATTGGAGCCAAAAAGTGTCACATCCCCGGATTTCGGGGTACTAGCGGTACCACCACCTTTATTGGGTGGTACTACCACCTGACTCTCTAACCCTAGGCAATACCATCACCTGATAGAGCTCTCAAAGATTAAGCTCTAGTGGTACCACTGCCCAGAACACTTGGGAGACCGAGTCCCAAGCGGTGCCACCATCGGCTATGACTTTAGGTGCTAAATGGATTGTTCAATCTAGCCCAATTCATCCTCGTTAAGGGCCTAGTTGGCCTCTAACTGCGTTAGTGAGATTATCTCCCAATCCTAACTCAATTTAAGGTCTAACTATGATAATTAAGATATTTAACAAAGCATTCTTGTTTCGGTATGTCAATTGTTCTTCCGACGATCTTCCGGCGATCTTCTGGCGAACTTCCGATGATCTCTTAGCAATGTTCCGACGGATTTCCAGCAAGCTCCTGGACTTCACGATAATTTTCTTGGTGAGTTTTGATGAGCTTCTTTGGCAAACTCTTGGACTTCTCAGTTAATTTCGATAGAAATTCTGATGAACGTTCGGACTTCCGACGAACTCTCGAACTCCCAACGAGATCTCGATCTTGACTCTAGCACAACATTTGCTTTATATCTTACCGCTATCGTAGTTAATCTTGCACACTTTTCTCAACATATAGATTAGATCAAATAATTTATCAATTGATTTCATCATCAAAATCCTAGATTCAACATTTTCAACGAATGAATATTTTTCAAAATCGACGTTTTTACCACTGCACTAATTCACCCCAACTCTTAGTACCAACTCATTCCTAACAGTTGGTATCAGAGCCATGTTTTTTCTCGTTTGGTTTAACACCTAAGAGAAATGGCTCTTTTCGGCTTTTAAGAAGGCTTTTCTTTCGTTCGTCCTCCCATGTTCAATGGGACGGACTATACATATTGAAAAACTCGAATGAGAGTTTTCTTGCTTTCTTTAGATTTAAATTTATGGAGTATTATAAAAAACAACTTTCAAAAGTCTTCTACTCCAATGAACGAATGGAATGATTTGGAGAAGAAAACTTTTTCTTTAAATGCTAGAGCTATGAATGCTCTATTTTGCACTTTAGACAAAAATGAATTCAATCGGGTTTCTACTTGTGAAATGACTTTTGACATTTGGCATGCACTCAAAATCACACACGAAAGCACTAGTAGAGTTAAAGATTCTAAAATAAATATTTTGATGCGTGATTTTGAATTATTTCGTATGGAACCAAGCGAGACTATTAGAGACATGTATACTCATTTTACGGATATTGTCAATTGTCTTAAAGCTTTTGGTAAAAGTTTTTTGAATCTTGAACTTGTGAATAAAGTTTTATAATCACTTTCTAAAAATTGGGATTCGAAAGTAACAACAATACAAGAATCAAAGGACTTGAACCATTTTCCCATTGAAGAACTGATTGGCTCATTGATGACCTACGAAATGAGTTGTATGGCTCATGAAGAGCTTGAGAATAACCTTCCAAAGAACAGGAAGGATTTGGCACTTAGAACAAATGAAAACCACTCGAGCGAAAGCTTAAGTGATGATAACCTTGAACTCTTAACTATAAAGCTTAAAAAATTCTTAAAACAAGAATCAAAGAACAAAAATGAATCTAAAAAGAAGCTACAAAAGAAGAAGAAAACACTCAAGGTGGCTTGGGACGAATCGAGTTCATCCGAAGATGAAGAAAAAACCAACAAAGGCAAGGTGGCAAACTACGCCTTAACGGCTTTCGATGACAAGGTAATCAAAATCCCCTTAGTTTACTTTAAAATTATTTGATGCTTTTTATGAGTTATTTTTAATTTAGTTTAGAAAAATTATGTATAAATTTTCTTGAAAATTGCATGTTTAATGATGTAATGAAAATGCAAAAAATTTGGGATCATGATGGTAATTTTGAAAATGATAATGACAATTGCATGTTTTATGAAAAAACAACAAAATGAGAATTGCATGTTTTATGAAAAAATAACAAAATGTTAGATATAAATCTAATGCTTGTACACCTAATAAGATTAATCTTATGTATGTTTTTAAGAAACAATAATATGTAATCATGTTGATTTCTATATTGCTTTTCGATTTTGATTGAAGATGTCTTATGTTCAAATGAAACCATGCTTGATGTTTTAATGAAAATGTTAAGAGGTTTAATGATCATGCTTAATGAGTTTATATTTCAAAATTATGCATGATGATTCTTGTAATTTATGGCTTATCAATTTTTGCCATAATGAAAGTTACTTTTTTGGTTTTAAACATGATGCATGTTTTGATTTGGCAAAAATGAGAAAGGCATGCTTGTATGAAATAAAAAGGAAATACATTTTTCTTGAAAACTTCTTAATCCCTATCTCATTGAGTTTTTGAGGAGAGATTAATGAATCTATCTTTTTTTTTTGTTTTGAATCTCTTAAAAGGAATTTTGATGATTTGATGATTTGAATGAGTTTTATCCAAATCATGATCTTGATTTCTTGGAATTACTTGAGATTTTTTTTTGAATCAAGATCTCTTCTTTATACTCCTATGATTTTTCTTGGTATTTTATTTAAAGAGGAGATTTACTATATGAATTATGAGAATTATTATACATGAATCGAAATCCTTTATGTGTTCTCCCATGACTCTATTTGCTATAGGAAAATCTTTATCTATATCATCGATCTTGAATTCTCGAAATCAAAACTTGATAATTTCTTTATATAAATCAAGATCCCTTACTTTTTATTCTCGAATGATTTCTTGTATTTTATTAAAGAGAATATTTATCAAAATGAATCATGTCTTTTAGTATTCACATGATCTTTGATATTATCTTCCATGACATGATATGTAAATTGCTTTGTATTTGTGGTTGTAAACCTTATGTTATAATTAGAGCATTGATACCATTGTATTCTTCCATTCTACTTCTTCCTTGTTTACAATGACAAAGGGGAGAAAGAAAATTGCTAGCATATCAAGAGAACCAAAATTGCTAGTTTGAATGTTAAATTTAGGCAAGTTATTAAATCTCCCAAATGCATAAACTCTCATACATTTTTTTTTTGATCATGATCTTGACTTCTTGATTTTTGTGACTTGAGTCTTATTTATGAATCAAAATTGTTTCATATCATTCTTTCTATTTACAAAAGAAGAAATTTGTCAAAAATGATATATGGTCTTTTGACATTGATGACTTATTTTTTTTGAAATATTGATGTAAATTTATTTTTGTTATTTATCTTTGTCATGATTTGAAGATTGAAGTAAAGGGAAAAGAATTACAATATTGTATTCTTCGCTTCTATTTGACAACGACAAAGGGGGAGTAAAATTTGATAGCTTGCATACTAAATTTGCAAAATTGCTAGCTTGCACTTCTCAAAAGAAAAGAAAGAACTTGCTATCTTGAACATCACTAATTTTGCTAGCTTGCATATTTCAAGAAGATTCAAAAATATGCTATCTTGCACATCGCAAAGAAAAGCAAACTTGTTAACTTGCATATCGTAAAAATTACTAGCTTGCATGATGTAAAACTTGCTAGAATTGCTAGCTTGTATTCTAAAGAGAAGCAAAAAGTTGCTATCTCAAGAAAAGCAAACATGCTAAACTTGAACATCTCTAAAATTTACTAGCTTGCATATTTAAAAAATATTGCTAGTTGCACTTCTCCTTTTTGTTAATGACAAAGGGGGAGAAGATATGATGACAATAATGCATGGGATAATGTACTTGGATATTTTGATTATGCATGATTTTATGATGACATGTTGCTTGGATTAATGATTAAAATTGCCTTGACTTGAATTCATTTTGAATTCAAGGTTCATCTCACAAATGCCATATTGATAGGGGGAGTTAAGGTTAACTCCGTCATCAATTGGTTGTCATCATAAAAAAGGAGGAGATTGTTGAATCTCAGATTTTGATTATGAAACTAATTGATAGTTTTTATAATTTGATTTGCGTTTTGAGTGACGTAGGAAGCTTTGATCAGGGAGAGACAATTAAAGTAGGAAGAATCATGTTGGGTCGGAGAAAAACATGTAAAAAGATTGGATGTCGAGCCAAAGGATCGGTCGACGTATCGGCAAAAGGCTTCGGGTAGTGGGTTCAGGCAACGGGCCAAGAAGAGCAGAAATTGTGCCAAGGAAATTGGAGTTGCAAAGGTTAACTGGATGATTGGGCAATAGGCCGCAAGAGAGGATGATGCACCGAAGAATCAAACGAAGCGTCGATGAACCAATGACATGCCAGACAACATTTGATTCAAGCTTTTTAATAATTGTCTAGATCAAAGTAGGTTTTAAGTATACAGGATTAACTATGATAGTAATCAAGGCATAAAGCAAAATGAAGTTCCGGAGTCAAGAATGAGATTTTGTTGGGAGTTTAAGAGTTCATCGAAAGTCCAGATGTTCGTCGGAAGTTCTACCAGAATTGATCGAGAAGTCCAGGAGCTTGCCAAAGAAGCTCATCAAAACTCATCAAGAAGATCATTGTGAAGTCAAGGAGCTTGCTGGGAGTCCGCTGGAACATTACCGAGAGATCGTCGGAAGTTCATCGGAAGATCGTCGGAAGCTCGTTAGAAGAAACCTAGCTTACGGACTTATTTAGCTTAGTGAATGTCTTAAAATTTATAGTTAGCACATAATTGGGTTGGAATTGGGCCAACTCAATTAGGGGTCAATTGGGCCCAAGTTTGGGCTATGTTGGGCCAAGTGAAAGGCCCAAACAACAACCCAACAAGTGGCACCGTCGTGGCACAATCTCCGAGACTATGTCAGGCGGTGGTATCACTAGTCTAAGTGGTGGTACCGCCCAGACACAATCTCCAAGAGATTGCTAGGCGGTGGTTCCGCCAGACTGGACGGTGGTACCACCTAGTGGCAGGGTGTCTGGCGGTGGTACCGCTCAATGTCAGTGCTACAGGCGGTGGTACCGCCAGTATCCCAAAATCGGGGATGAGACACTTTTAGACTCTAAGTTTGAATCCACTTGAGGCCTATAAATACCCCTCTCATCCCTGGTTAACATACATAAGCATAGAGAATTTAAAAGTGGAAAAACATTATAGTAATCACTTGAGAGATTCCCTCCTTTAATTTTAAGTTTAGAATTTTATTTAGAGGAGTGAGTGCTTGTAAAAGGTTGTCTCCTAAACCTGTGAAAAGGAGAAGAGGGGTGTAAAAGGATAGTTGGTCTTCGCCCATTGAAGAAAGACCGGTAATGGAAGCCGATGGCCTCAAGTAAAGAGGAATCGGGAGTGGATGTACATCAAAACGATCGAACCACTATAAAATCGGTTTGTTGCCTTTTACTTTACTATTTACCTTTGCTGCAAATCATTTTACTTACTCACTGCTCTACTTCTTCATTACACGCTTACGTAAGTATTTTTAAGTTAACATCTTTCCTTCATTACATGCTTACATAAGTATTTTAAAGTTAACATCTTTTCGATCGGTTTTCAACGAACGAATAATTTTTGAAATTGACGTTTTTACCATTGTACTAATTCACCCCCCTCTTAGTGCCGACTCATTCCTAACAACTAGGCGATGGTACCTCCCTGTCAAGTGATGGTACCACTAGAGTCTGGTCTCCGAGGCTCTGTTAGGCGATCGTACCGCCTAGACTGGGTAGTGGTACTGCCTAGTGTCAGTCTATAAGCAATGGTATTGCCCAATAATGGCGGTGGTACCGCTAGTACCTCGAAAATAGGGGATGAGATACTTTTTGGCTCCATTTTTGAAGTCATTAGGGTCTATAAATACCTCACTCTTTCCTGCATGAAAGAGCACGAAAAGTGTGAACAAAAGTCTTAGAGATTTTAGTTATAAAAGTGTTGAAAAAGTGCTAAGTGTCCTCCACCTCATTATTTAGCTTTGTGATCAATCTAAGAGAGGTGTGAGGCTTGTAAAAGGTTGTCCCTTAAACCTATAAAAAGAAGAAAGAGTTGTAAGAGGGTAGTTGTTCTTCGCCCATTGAAGGAAGACTGTCAGTGGACCCCGATGGCCTCAATGAAGGAGGAATCGAGAGTGGATGTAGGTCACGATGACCAAACCGCTATAAATTTGGTGTGCACTCTCTTTTTGCTCTTCATCACTGTTGTTCTTTGATTTTAATTGCTTATTCCATTTACTTCAAGTGAAACACACTTTCGATATCAATTCTGATACGGGTTTCATCGAATCAAGCTTTTTAAAATCATTAAAGTTTTTTGAATCGACGAAATTTTTATCGTAAGCACTGATTCAACCCCCCCCCTCTTAGTGCCAACTTAATCCTAACACTCCCTATAATGATGGAAGGCCATGTGGGTCAAGCATAGGGAATCAATTTCTCCCTATGCTTTGAATTCTTGTATGCTCTTGTCCTTAATTTTATGGTTTACAAAGCCCTTTTATACTCTGGTATTTGTAGGATAATATGAACTTTTTGTTAGGATCAAGAGCACTAAGAGGGGGGGTGAATTAGTGCAGCGGAAATCTTTCGACGATTAAAACTTCGTTCGTACGATAAAAATGATTTTGGTGTAAAAGTTGATTCTAAGATTACTTTAACTTAAGATTAAGCGAGATGACGTTAAAGTAAATCTATGAAGGCAGTTTACAGTTATGATGGAAATCAGAATGTAA